>CAMKVN010000271.1:0-33779 GCA_946474995.1 Funneliformis geosporum | reverse complement strand
GAAAATCTCTTAAATAAATATTATATTTGGACTTTATTTTAATGTGATAGTGATTATAATATGTTTGTGACTATATAAGAGTCATTTATATATAAAAAATTTGGGACTGTAGATCAATGTGATTAAAGAGAAGGTGTGACTATATAAGAGATGACTATATAGGAGGACGACTGTATACAATATATTAGACATATTAGTTATATCTTTCTATATATTATATTTTATATAAATAGATAGCTTTTTAAATCATGTAAAAAATAGGATTTGACAAGTCAGTTTTCTAGTAATTTTAAGAAGCAAACAGATCTATTGTGTTACAATTTATTTTAGTATTTTATTTCTTATTTTCTTTTCTTTTCTCTTGTCATCTCTTTTATTTGCTTTATTACTATTCTCTTATCTTATTAATAAACATCTTACTCTGAAATAAAATTACTTGATACATTATAATTTATTATTTGTAAAATACTCGTATAAATTTTTCTATCTGAATTTAGTCGTAAAAACAAACTTGTAAAGCATTAAAATTATTATGCAATTAAAATAAATAACATTCTGATATCCTGTCTAACAGTTATAATTCACAAGAATTACACATTAACAGTATTTTATTAATTTACTAGATAATACAATTCTGTTAGTTTTAGATTTATTCTATATTTCATAGTCAAAATATAGAGAAGCTATATTTTATATTTAGGTTATTGTTTATCAATATTAGCATAGACAATATAATAAATTACTATTAAAATTTTTAAGTTGCATCTTTTATTAGATATTAATCATCCTATTGTAAAAGTCTTATCAAACTCACTTTATATATTTAATAATTATTATGTGAAAAACTTTACAGTTCACTTCAATAACAAATACATAAATCAAATACAACAAATCAGATTATTTGAATTGTTGATCAAATGTGTGATAAAAATACTTTTACTAAAAGTATTCTCTAAAAGTTTTAAATATCAGTTATTTAATAAAATAGCTAGAATATCTTAAAAATAGACTACTCTTATTCTATTAATTTTATTTATAGACATTTATCATAATCTCAATAAAGTATTCAAAGTACTTTCAAAATTTAACTTTTACAAACTTTCTATACTTGAAACTCAAGTTGATATTAAAGTAATACCGATGACTTAAAATACATTTTATTCATCTTAAAAAGATAAATAAATATTATAACTTAGAGAATTATACAAATTTAAATGAAATAGGTTGTATTTTAACTTGTAGACATATTTATCATTATTAATAAGTTTAATATTTCAAAGAGATACTTATATTATTAAGGTTTACAATACCTTAAAATAGGAAAAAAATAGGAATAGGTATTATACTACTATAAAATAACTTAAGGTTACTATTATGGTTCTTCATTTATTTTAGGTTAAATAAGTAAAAAAATTTTTTTTTGTCAAATATCACTTGTATTTATAATATTAAAAGTAAAAAATTAATGTCTTTTATTTAAAATAGGAAATCAGTATCAATATTTTATTAATTATTTTGTGCAAAAAACTGTAAATTCATTTAATAAAATAATTATAAATGAATTGAATATTACTAAAACTAAAACTTGTAATAGTTCTAATATTGAGAAAAACTTTATTATAAATAATAATATACATTTAGAATTCAAAAATACTATAAATACTTTAATAGATGCATAATATAAAAAATAATATTTATTATTATGAAAGATTTCAATACATGTATGAAATCTATTTGCAGAATTTGCGGAACACAACTTACTTTTTGATTTCCGCAAATTATATGTGATTATGATCTGCGTATTACACAATCTCAATTTTTAAATTTTTGTGCAAATTTTGCGCAAATTTCGCAAATTCCGCAAATTTTTCACAAATTTTGCGCAAATTGTGCAAATTTGCACAAAAATTTAAAAATTGAGATTGTGTAATGCATAGATCATAATTACATGTAATTTGCGGAAATCAAAAAGCAAGTTGCATTCCACAAATTCTGCAAATAGATTTCATACACTAAAGAATACAACTTGTGTAATATAATACAAATTGCAGGCAAATTTGCCTGTAAACTTTAATAATATTGTAGTACATTTAAAGAATTATTTTTCTTTACAAAATTAATTTTTTTCTTTGCAAAAATCCAACTGTTTTCTATAAATCTATTTCCTTCTATGATTATCCAATTTTTTTTTTATAAAATCCAAATTCTTTCCTACAAAACCCAAATTCTTTTTATGAAAATCCAATTTTTTTTCCTTACAGTAAAGATACGATAACAATTTATCAAGCTTAGAAATTTGTACTTTAAATTGCAACTATTTATTCTAGATCAGAAGATTATCAATGTTAAGTATTTTTGTCTTTTTTTTGCATAATTAACAAAAATATTGATGAAAATTTTGATAAATATATTTGTTAGTTCAGTTCACACAAAGTCGAGATTATTTGGATGAAGTAAATGATGAAAAGGAGGATAATGAAACCAGAATAATAAAAGAAAATAGAAAAAGAATAATAATGACGGAATTTTGCAACATCCTTTAAAATATACACCTATTCAATTTAATTATCACAATTTAGATATAATTTTACTAAATTCCTTTCAACCCAAACATCTTACACTGTATGTAATTTTTTTAGAATTTTTTTTTAAAAAGCAAATTGAACTTATCATTCAACATACAAATCTATATGCATATTATTAAAATTCAAAAAGAAATAATTCATTTGATAATAACTATAAATGGACTGAATTGATAGTAAACGAATTAAAGATTTGGCTTGCCCTTGTAATATATTTAAACTTTCATCTATTAAAGATTATTGGAAATCAAATGACATTTATGACATTTATCTAACTCACAAGATCACATATTTAATGTCTTTATTTTATTGTTAACAAATAAGTAAAATGATTAATTTATTTGAATTTAAAATTTTTAACTAATAATTATTTTTTTAAATTTTTTTTATATTAAATAATATTTACATATTTCAGACATTACAAAATAAACAAATAATTTTTCAAAACTCAATCCTCTGGTTGTCCACATTCGCAATATTTCTAAAAAACTATATATACCTGCATCTAACATTGCAATAGATGAAATTATAGCCTAATTTTCTGAACGTAATACTCATACATAAGGTTGCTTGTCTAAACTCATTTTGGATTTGGCAAAATGGTAAAACCTTTAGTTTCGCTAAATTTTTACTAAGTATTTGATATAGTTTCGCCATTTTTATAAACTTTGATATAGTTTTATCTTTTTTCAAATTTCGCAGATTTTTTAATAATGTTTTAATATAATTTAACCAAGTTTTACTTTTACTAGTCTAAACTCTTGATTTCGTCTAGCAACCTTACTCATACATTTAGAATAAAAAATAAACTGACTCTAGAGAGATATAAGATATTGTCTTTATGTAATTCAGGCTATACCTATACTTTTATATTTACATCAAGGATAGAGATATCTAATGTTGATATTATTGAAATTATTAATAAAATTGGCATAGAAGTATATCATCTAATTGGCCAATTACCATTACAAAAATAATTTAATATCTACATAGATAATTACTTCTCAAGTATAAACCTAATTTCTTTTCTCTGAGAAAAAGGTATTGGTAAGTACAAAACTGTTAGAATGAATATAGCAAAATTTCTCATAACTCTAAAAATAGAAAAAAAAATTAATGAGTGGAAAAAGAAGTTGTGGTAGATAATGTATTAGTGATATTATAGATAGACAATGGACCAGTAACAATGCTAACTATAATACATAATATTAATAGTAAAATTTCTAAAAAATGTAAAGATCTAGAAAGACAAGTACAAATAGCAAAAAAATTAAATCTGTATTTGAAAATGCAGCTCATAAAATTTTACCAATCCTAAAAATAATTGATAATTACAATCATCACATAGATAGTGTCAATATTGCTGATCAATTATGTAGTTATTATTTAACATAGTTAACTGTTTTTCAAACTTGGCTACCTTTATTCTTTTGGTTATTAAACACATCTATCATAAATTCTTATTTGATTTGTAAAAAATTAGGAATAACAAAAGATCACAAAAGTTTTAGAATGGATTTAATTTATGATCTAATTAAAAATTCAGTCAATAATGATAATTCTTTTAAAAGAGTTACTCATAGTAGCAAATACAATAATAATAAACAGGCAGACTCAATTGATGTAAATGAAAATAAGTTTAAAAATCCGAGTTTCTAGTTCATTTAAATTATCAGTATGTAGATCAATCAAAAATAATCCTTTTATGAAATATCAAAATAATAGAACCGTATGTTTATAGTGTAGATATCAGTAAAAAAAATCAAAGGATCAACTTTACAGAATCCTTCTTAATCAAATTATTAGTGTAGTAGATGTAATGTTTCATTATGTTGTAATAAAAGCCATTAAACATGCTTTAAAGAAATTTTATATTTTTATTGATAGAAAAGAAAATTGATTTTTTTAATATATTAAATTGAAAACAATAATAATAAAAGTATGTATGTAATTTTGATGGTTATAAACTTTTCTTAAGGTATGAATAGCCAATCTTAATTTTGAAAGAAATTTATAGGTTTAAAATAAAAATTTTATAATTTTTAAAATTTATAAATAATTAAATTTCTTTAGTTATAATAAAATTTATTTGTATTTATTTAAATAAAAAAAATATTTTCAAATATAAAGTTTAGTTCCTAAGCTATTCAAAAAATATATAATTTGTAATATTTATTTTATGTATTAAGTCTTCTAATAAGACCTAAAAATTCAGAATTTTTGCAGGTATATATGTTTATAAAGACTTACAGAGGAAGGAATATAGAGGTATGATTGTATATAGAAAGAGTAATTAAAGCAATAATATTAAAAAATTATTATTTATTTAATAGCCAAAAGGGAAGCAGCATAAATTAATTCATAAAGAATTTTAATTAATTGATTGGTTGACTTAAAAATATAATTAGTATTATCAATAGAATTCATTTAATTTTAAATAATAAAATAATAAACTTTTAATTCTTTAGAATCATATTTTAATAAAATATTATTTTATTCAAAGTCAAAGAATAATAAATTTTCAAGAAATTTTCATGAGTTATAATATATATTGGATAGAATTAATACATGATGTAAAATTTATAAAATTCTTTTTTATCTATTAGCAAATCAACAGCAAAAAAATTAATTTAATATATTCATCATATTGTTATTAAAATAATTATTTTACATATATTAGTCTAAGTTATTATACTGTGATAAGTAAATTTCTAATTGTTAGATTTTATAATTTAGGAAATCTTCATATCATATAAATATCTAAAATTTCTTAGAATTACTTAAAACTTTAAATAGATCAGATCAATTTAAAACTTTTTTAACTAATTTTAGTTTGGTTTAATTTAGATTGTAAAAATCAATTTGAAAACTTTTAAATCATTTCAGATTTTTTTTAGTTTATAATTTAATCTGAATTTTAATTAATAATAAATGCTTTAAATTTTAAAACATTTTTTATTAGGAAAAAATAAATAAAAGTCATTTAAATTATCAAAAGTGATTTTATTAAAAAATTTAATAAAAATCATCCCATATTGTTAAAGGCAACTTTTATTAGAAAAATACTTATAAAAATTTTATCCGAATTAATTATAATAACTAAGTTATATCCAAATTGTCAGAAACAGTATATAAAATCCAAATTAACAATTATGTGTATAAGTTGAAAATTTTATTATTAAAATAAGAAAATCATAATAATTTCTTATGTAAAAATTACATTTTTTGTATATAATTTATTTATTTTTAGTAATAACTTATACATTTTTTATATTATATAATATAAGCATATAAAAATTTAATATGTATATATGCATATGTGTATATAGATTTTACATACTAATAGAAGTAATATTTATTAAAAATAATACTATTAAAATTATCTCTAATATTTTAGATATGATATTTATTAGAAAATTTAGAGTTTCTCAAAATCGAATCAAATCAAATATTTGTCAAATCAAATCAAATTAAATTAAATATTTGATCAAATCGAATTGAATATAAATTTTTTTTTAATTTTTACAATGATATATTAAATTTAGGTAACGGGAACCATTAGAGCATCCGAAACGTATTAAAATCAGTGATATATGATTATTATTATTAATTTAATGCTATTATTGTTATTTTAACGGTTATACCTGATCTCAGAATTTCATTAGATAATAAACACGTGCGGACAGACAGAATTATCATTAATATAAAGTCTAACCATAAGTATCCTACGCATACACTTCGGACAATAAAGTTATTCTAAAGTTTAAATTAAGAAAATTATTAGTAATTGTGCTAAAAAATTTCAAAGATAGCTTTTATGAAGCAAGTTTAATAACAGGTGAATTTTTACTATTAAACTTAGTAAAATAACTTTGCAGTTTTGGTTTTACTAAGAAAACTTAGTAATAATTGCTATCGCAATTTCAGTTTACTAAGAAAACTTAGTAATAACTGCCATTGAGGCTTCAGTTTTACTAAGAAAACTTAGTAAAAACCGCCATTGCAGCTTCAGTTTTACTAAGAAAATTTAGTAATAACTGCCATCTCAGCTTCGTAACAATTTTATTAGTAAAAAAAATATTTCTGAAGCTGCAGACTAGATTTCTTAGTAAAAAATGTCTTCAAAACTATGAAGGCGTTTTTTACTATGATTTTCTTAATAAAAAAAGCATTTCCAAAGCTGCAGAGACACTTTTTACTATGGGTTTCTTAGTAAAAAAGGTATTTCTGAAGTTGTGAAGACGCTTTTTGCTATGGTTTTCTTAGTAAAAATACATTTCTAAAGCTGCGGAGCGCTTTTTACTATGGTTTTCTTAGTAAGATCCACTCCTAAAGCTTTGGAGATGGCTTTACTATTGATTCAAATCAAATTAAATATTTGAATACTTGATTTGAATTTGATTAAATCAAATTAAATATTAATTTGGATTTGATCAAATAAATCATTATTTGATTTGAATTTAATCGAATCAAATCAAATATAAATTTGAATTTGTATTTGATTTGATTTTTAAATCAAATATTCAAATATCAAATTGAATTGTGAAACTTTAAGAAAATTATTAATAAAAATTATATTTGAATTATTGAGGTAACTTTTTCTTATAAATTCATACCTAAACTATCAAATATAACTTTTGCTAAAAAAAAGTTACATTTGAACTTTTAAAGATAACTTTAATTATAATAATAAAAATCATATCAGAATTGTCAAATATAATTATTATTATAAATAATAATAAAAGTTATATATAAACTATTAGATATGACTTTTATTTAGAATTATTAATTAGAATATAATTGTTTAAAGCTATTCTAGATTCATATCAATCTAAGCTAGAATGGATTATAGGTTAAAAATTATATAATAATTAGAGTCAAAAAATATAATATAGCAATCATAAACCTAAGGTCACTTGGTATTATTTGTATTATATCAAACTAAGTAATCAGAATTTGATAATAGTTAATCTTTATATTATTAGTAATAATATTAGAAAGTTATCATGACTAAGTATAATAATCACTTTATTTAAATTTGATAGTATTTAGGCGTTCAAGATATTCTCAAAAGGATGTAAGAAAGTTCACTTTCTAGATGATAGTCTTTAGAGTAATGTATTACTGGATTGTCTCCAATATAAATTATGAGATTTTAAATAGAACATATATGAAATAATTAAGGTATTTGAAATGCTGATATCTGATTATTTTCTTCTATTAATACTAGTTATCTTTCAAAAAAAAATTTTTAGTCAAAAAGAATGGCAGATACAATTTTAAATATTAATAAAAACTATAAAAACTTTATTATTTAAATACAATTTTTTTAATTAATTGCTGATATTAATAAAACAAATTGTATTAATTAATTAATATTTTGTATGAGTTTCTTCTGCATCTATATATACTTTAATCTAGTATGACATGCTATTAATGATCTAAATAACATATTTTTATTGAGATTATCCGATTCCTACTGGATTATGATTAGAAATACATTGAATTATTTATAGTTATATTAACAATTTTACATAGCAAACTGATATATGATTTATAAATACATAAAGAAATATATAATTATTGTGATATTTTCTTTGTATTTGTATATTTTAGTTTTAGAATGTTAATACTGAATTTCATTTTATTTCAGAGTTTAGTATAGTTATAAGGATGAAATCAAAATCAAAATCAAAATAAATACAAATTTAGACTTACCTTTTTAAATTGAAATTTATTGACTGATTTAATCATATAAACTATAGCCTAAATCAGAAAATTAAATATGTCATAACCTAAAATAGATGTAGTATAACTACCGCTATTCTTTTCACTAGGACTAAAGATGGTGTAGCAATTAATTTCAAATTTACAACTTGTTGCAACATACTGTAAGTTAAAATTAGTTGCAACATATATATATTAAAATTAATTGTAATATATGTTACAACATTAAAAGTTGCAACGTATTAATTATAGTTCTCATCTTTAACTAGGACTATATTATATAAATAAGTAATATAAGTAAATTTAAATTAATTTAGAAAAAGGTTAATATTAATAAAAATAATAAAAACTAATCATTCTTTTTAAGTAAGTTTTTAAATTATTTATTATTGTTTTTTCATTTTCTTTTTTACTAAAATAAAAGATAGTACTACAATTACCAAAAAATATCACAAATGTATTACAATTCATATTGTAATTAAATTTATTAATGTCACAATAAGATTGTAACTCAAATAAAATTTAAAAACAATTATAAGAACTATTTTTATTTTTTACTAAAAATACTTTATAAAATAAAATAATAAATAATTATAAATTAAAATAATCTTATAAATTAGATTTATACTCTTTTTGAGTTTTAGTTTATATATGATATTTAGTAATTAATGTAAAATTATTTTAGTTACTTTGAATATATTTTTATTTAATATATCTGATTTATAATTTTATTAATTTGTTAACTAAAGCTTGTACTATTTCATTTGATTTTGCTATTTATTAGCTATAAAAGGTAAGCATTTTCTAATAATTTCTTTATTATAAATATCTTCAAAATTCAAATCCTCTTATAATTCTTTAATCTTTTATTTAACTTATTAAAGAATTAAATCATATTGATAATTAACATAATAAAACATTCTTTCTAAATTAAAAGAAGATTGAAATATACTATAAAATAAATTTTCTAAGCTATCTATATTTTTTTTACATAAGTTAAAATATTGATATTATTTTAAAATATTTAATACTTAATATATTTATAATATATAATTATAAGCTAGTTAGTTATTATGCATTACATACTATTATTTTAAATAGTAATAAACTAATTGCAAATTTTAATATTATAATTTTATTTCAAAATTCTACAATTAGTTGCAACTTAAATTATAATTTAAAGTTATAATTCAATAGTATAAATTCATTTTTAATGCTAATAAATGTAAAATAAGAAAATATATTAATAATTTGTTTTATAAGAATTACAAGATTACAACATTTAATTTATTCAAATAAAACATATTTTATTATTTGAAGATATAGCAGATATTATAGCAGATATTATCTTTAATACTTTAAATTATTTTATTAGTATATAGAAATGTTTTAATTAATAGTCTAGGTTATAAAACTTTAAATATATCAGTATAAATATTAATAGGATAATTATCAAATAAAAAATTATAGTTCTAATAATTTTAAATGCTAAAAAAAAAAGTTAAAAAATTATATTATAAGAGATTTATTTATGTAAAATATTTAATTATAAAGAAATTTATATCTTTATAAATAATAAATACAATTAATTAGTATTGAAAGTTCAATCTTATGAACTTTAATTATAAATAGTTATTAATAAATATATATATATAAAAAAATGATTTGAAAAATATATGGAACCTTTGCAATAGAAAGGGAGATGCCAAATATGATTTTTAGCATTAACTCGTTTTTATTTTTCCCGGCAGTTTCCTCCTTTTCTATTTCAAAGGTCCCATATTTTATGTTAGTTAATAAAAGATATAAGATAATTAACTAACTCTTTTACTTAATTTAAGTAATTTTTGATGATTTTTGAATTCATTTTATTTATATTATTATCAAAAAAAAAGATTTAATTTTATGCAACATCATGCATGATTAAAAACGGTTTAACGGTCGTGCTATTAGAGGAGCATAATGAATTGGTCCTCACGCGAAATGTGAAAAATAAGCCATATTTTTCGGTAACAAACAAATACAAAACAATAATCTTGGCAACTCCTTAAAAGGTTTTAATAAATAAATATTATTTTAAATGGTCGATTAAATATTTGTCGGTTTATGTATCACGAAATAGATGATGTGCGCCTATAAGTTTTATCTTTTTCAAATATATAAAAAGATAAAATGTTAAAAGATAAAAACAAAAAAAAAAAATTTAATGTTGACATTAAAAAAGGATCTATAAAAAAAAAAAAAAAAAATTCTTTTCTATTATAAACTTTACGAAACTTCAACACATAAAAACGTTTTATTCATCATGATCGGAATTGCTAAAATCACAACAATTTTCGCAGGTATTTTAACTTTCTTGGGAATTATTGGACCTGCTTCAATCATGGCTTCTCCTATACCTGCAGCAATTCCAAATCCTATTTCCATTCCTCAGCAAGCTCAACAAGATGAATCACTTTTAGTAGCTCGTGAAACATTGACTAAGCGTCGTAAAATCGGTATGTAAAACGAAATTTTTTAAAGATAAATTTATCATTTTATTTAATTTTTTGAATTTGCTTTTTTTTTTCTTTTAGTCGGTTCGGGTTGCTCTTTAATGTAAACTACAATTTGACCAAAAAAAAAAAACTTAGGTTCTCTAAATGAGCGTAGAACGGTTTCTTATATTTCGTTATCTGTATAAAGTTTATTAAATTAAAAAATAAAATCAATCCTATTTTAACTGTAAACGTTACATACGAAATAATTTTTAGATTGCAGTAAAAAATGCAAACACTAGCAATAAACTATAAAACATAATTCCTAACGAGCAAAAGTCATACAAAACGAGATTCTTTACTACTTTTTAAAACTTTTTAAAGAGGGAAACAGCATCATCAATTGTCAACTAAAGAATCAGAATCTTCGTCACTTGAACTATTTTCAGAAGAGGACCCAGAACTTAAAGAGGATTCACTTTCCTCTTCTTCCCTCCTTCTTTTCTTTTCATTACCCAACCCTACTTCATTCTCCTCCCTCATTTTTAGATAATTCATAATTTCTAATTGAGTTTGATCAAGTTCAAGCCATTTACAAATGTTCAAAGTAAATTTCCAATAATCAATATCATTTTGTTGCCAGACTGATGGTAAATATTTGAGTAAACCGTCCATCATCTTTGTTAATCCCGTTACTTTGAATTTTTTTGCTAAATAAGCGATTGTGAATAATTGTTCATTTGTTCTCATGTAAATCGAACATCCATAGCTAAAAATCAAATGATTTTTCATTATCATTTCCTCTTAATTATTTATAAAACATTAATGATGATGATACTCACAAATATGATAGGAATTTACCAAAAATTTCATAATCGTAATAAAATTCAACATTATGAAACCGATCATTTTCATATTTACACTCCTCTTTATTAAAAATATCATACCAATTTTTTACAACGATACAACTTTTCTTTAAACAAGAGCAATCTATATAATATTTTCCATTTTTCCTTTTATCATCATGTCCCTCTTTAAAATATTCCAAGAAATAACCCGATTGATATTTTAATATGATGCTATGTGCAAAATAACATTTCCCATCTACACGCAATACAACATCATATGTATAATGGTCATTGAAAAGTCGTTTTAAATTTGGGATGACCTCCATGTTCTTGAAAATTATGATTTGAAAAAGAAAAGAGGCCAAAGTGAGTATAAAAATATACAAGTAGCTTGTTTGAAATTTATGTTGACATCGAACCATTACGTAATCGATTGATCATCAAATTTTTTCGGGATTATTAAAAAATCGCAATCCACAGTTTCAAAAGCGCAACTTTAAAATAATCATCTATTTAATTTTTTTAAAAAAATGATTTCTTTCATAATATATTCCTTAATTTTTCTTGTAATAAATATAATAATCGTATATGTTATAATGAACGATAATGATAATAAAGAACAATTAAGTGAAAAAAATTTTTTACTAGTTATATCTCATCCTGATGATGAATGTATGTTTTTTGGTCCCACTTTACTTTCCTTGCAAAATAGAAAAAATCAAATTCATGTGTTATGTTTATCAATAGGTATTTAAGTATTTCGTTATATTAGAATCGAATTAAAAATTATCCGGTTTTATTTATTATGATTATGAATGTGTATATATAAATGATATAGGAAATGAATCTGGATTGGGAGAGTTACGAAAGAAAGAACTGGAGCGTAGCTGTTTTACGCTTGGAATTGATGTCGGAAATGTTAATATTATTGATCATCCGTAAGTTGTCAGTGATTTTAGGTAAAAATATCTCATTCGCCTTTGTTAAATTAAATATTTCATTGATTCAATTAAGGTTATTACAAGATGGTCTAAATAATAATTGGGATCCTTCTTTAATATCCGACAAAATAAACGATTATGTTACAACTCATCGTATTGACACTGTAAGTATTACATTGTAAATTTTCAAAAATAAAAAAAAATAAAATAAAAAATAGGTAAAAATTAAAGATTCAAATTTACAGATTATAACTTTTGATGAGAAGGGGGTTTCTTCCCATCCAAATCATGTAGCCGCGTTTAAAGGTGCAAGGTAAATATAATAATTACTGTTATATTGGTAAATGAATATACTACTAATTTATTTGTTCATTTGTACTAGACATTTTATCCAATCCATTACCAATTCAAATAACATCATTTTATACAAACTAACAACAGTCTCGTTATTAAGAAAATATATATCCGTATTTGACCTTCCTCAAACTTATTTATTTAAAAATCCAACCAAATTAATTTTTATTTCTTCCTTTAATAATTTTATGCAAGCAAGAAAAGCTATGACATTTCATCAAACTCAATTGGTTTGGTTTCGTCATTTATATATTTTATTTTCTAGGTATATGGTAATGAATGAATTACAATTAGTTAATTAATAAAATCAATCAATTTTTGAATTAATGATATCCTTAAAGCGTAAACTGGAAGACAACCTTTTTGAAAAGATTAAATAAAAAGGTGATTAATAATATAAAACTAAAATACACATAAAATTACAAAAACTATTTTCAAAAAAAAAGTATGAATAATTGAAAAGATTATATTTTACAAAAATTAATAAATGAAAGAAAAAGATGATTAAGATGAAAAAAAAAAATAATAATATTCTATATTACAAATCAACAACATTAAAAAATAATTATAAGGCATTGATAAACCTCTTTACCAAACACATCAAATAATGAGAGAAAAACTTGAAAAAAATGCAAATAAATGATCGTTCTTATTATTAATTAAATCTGAATGAATTACTACAATTGAAAATCACTATCCTCTTCATCATCGGTCACATTATCTATAACTGATTTTCGTTTCTTTTTAGACTTTTTAGATATAGCATCATTTGGTGCACTTCTTTTTTTACCACTTCCTGGCGTCCTTGGTGACGTATTTTTTGACTTTGAACCTAATTTACGTACGATTCCTTTCCTTGTAGGGGTGCTTCCCGACGATTTTGTTATTGTTGGCGTTGTTTCATCAAATAAAGACATGGTTGTATCGTCGAAATCCACGTTAACGTAACCATTCGATTGTTTGTTAATTGAGTCTGCTTCCATCTCCGTATCGGCAAATTCTTCTTCTTGCGTGCCATCCTCAGACATAAGTTTTCTGAACTGAAGCAAAGAAATCATGATTATTTTATCGAAAAGAAATTTTCAAGGTATTCTGCAACAAAAAATATATTTAAATACCAATTCGCATTGTTGATGTATATCTTCATCAGTTATCAAAGGTTTATCTACGAATGGAAGACCTTCCCATGTAATCACTGGTGAAGCATGTTGTTGACGTAATGCCGGCTTATCTTTATTAGATCCACTTTGGGCTGGGTTGAAGTTCTGACATTTACTAAATATTTTACAAAATCACGGTCAATTAATGTATATAATGAACCTTTAAAATCTCTATCAGAGTTCTGACTTACGCTTCGCTAAGTGCATATGCCTTTTTCAAATGTTCTTTCAAGTACATAAGGATAACCATGCAAATGGAAACCTTGGCGGCATAAGGTAATGGTAAGATAGTTTCTATAATAATAATAATAATAACAATAAAAAGAAATAAATTTAAAATATATTGTCTGAATTATCGTATTTAATTAACAAAATAAATTAATCTTACCTTTATCTTTATCTTTGTTTATCGGTTCTCGTTCTAGACCATCTTGTATTGCCATTTTTTCTACACTCTCTAAAAGTTCGGAATTTTGTTTAATATCAATTGGCGCTGAATTTAAATTAGTGTTATTCTTTAAGGTTTCATCTCTCCCATTAATTTCCTTAACCTCGGCATTAAGCATGGGAACATTATGTTGACTCGAATCAAGCGGGGGATTGTCTCCGATAATTATTTGCACATTGTCAAGGATTAGTTCTTGGGAAAACTTATTTTGATCAAATACATTCACGTTGATATTAAGAGCTTTTGCATTATGTTGAATGGAATGCAGAATACTTATAGCAACAACTGATAAAACCCGATTGATGCAATATATAACATGAAGGACTTCTTCCAAGGATTTATAATCAATAGTAGCGAGATTTTCTGCGATGAATTTACAAAAACCAACATCAACCTACATAAAAATAAATAATAATTTATGAAATTTATTAGATCAAATGCATATGAATATGTTATATTAAAGCAACCTATAAAAATTTCATACCATCGAATCATCGTATTGTATTAGGTCAAAATCAAACGTCCTGACAATTGAAATTAAGAAATCATTTCGACGTTGTCGTTTTTCTTTTAATAATGAATACATCGGATTAAGCAAAGCCTCTGGATATCCCTCATCGTTTCGAACGGCATATCCTTATCAAAAAAAATAATTAGGTTAAAAGATCCACAAATAATATATAAAAACATTCTTAATTTTGTGATTCTTAGATAACATACCAACAATAAGATTATCACCAACCAATTGTTTTTGAAAAGCGTATGCCTTTTTGACACAATCTACATTTCGTGAATGAATCAGTGAAGCGTGTTTTTCATTTAAAAGCTGATGCAATTTAAACGCCTTGTCACGAATAGTTTGTTCTGGGCTAGTTTCTATGGCAACAATTGTTGGCATGCACTATAATATAGATATAGAATTGATCATTAATATAACGTCGAAAAAAAAATATAACAGGAATGGAGATGAACAAAAGATCCCACGTACCAATACGGGATGAGCTAATCCCTGCTGAATAATATTGCCCAAAACATCTAAAGCAATTGTTTTCAAACCCTGTGTTTGATCAAAAGTACATTCAAGGATCTGGTCGAGATATCGTTGCATTAAAGAGCTGCTCACCCTTTTTAGAAGAAGAAAATAATTTTTTTTTAAAAAAAAAGACAGAGAAAGAAAGAAATATATATATATAATTTTTAACCGATTTATATAACTTTACCCAGCCTCCGCAAACTCATCCGCATTCCCAATCAAAACCTTTAAATCGACAGGAACATTTTTTTTTTGTTCTATAAAAAAGAAATTACGTAAATTATAACCTGAAACAAACCAGATTTTATGATTATAACAATATTCTCACTTTTATCTTCCAAATCCGTGTTAATCTTTTGTTGCTCTGCTACCAAAAAATCGGCGAATACCTTCATCAATTGTATTTTCATATCCATGACTCCAGTACTTAGAATACGATCCATTAGACTGGTGCTTTCCGGTCTGAGCATGATTATTGGATAAGACAAATATATAAAACCTAATATAAGATAACATTAATAAATTTGTAAAGTGAAATATAATTTTATATGTACATAATGTTAATTGATTATCCTTACCTAAACTTTGTAATGCCATTTTCTGTACAGTTTCTGACAAGCTTTTTCCACAAAAATATAAAGCTAATTGGAAAACAATGGCTATTATAGGTCCCTAAATTTATAAAAAAAAAATGGATAGATTATCATATAATACATTAAATAATAAAAAGCATCCATCATAGATAATATTCGTTCAAACCTTGTCAATGAGGTTTAATTCCTTCATTTCGTCTATTAAGAAATAAATAATGAACCTTATCGAAATGATAATAATATAACAAATTATCATATCTTTAATAGTTACTAACCTGGATGTTCAGATCTTTTTTTGTCAAAATCAAAGTTTTTACACAATAAACCGATAATTAAAAGAAGAACCATAACATTTCGAGCTGAAGATATATCTCTTCCGGTATCCAAATTTTTTTTTTCAATCTTAAGTTTTTCTTTAAAATACAATATACAAGAAGGTAAGTAGGTATGAATCACATGAAAATAGATCAAACAAAAATATTACCTATACAAGATCTTAGTAACTTCGTTAAACGAGCATAATTATGTGTTAATTTATCAACAATGACACAAAGGCAAGGCACGACCTCTTGAAGAATCTAAAAAATAATAAGCTTAACATATTTACAAATATTTACATGCTTATTTAAATTCAAATAATACCTTTTGTGGACTTTTTGTAAGCAGACCAAGAAGTGCTTGTTCTACCTCAGTTAAAAAGCTTGGATTTGGCCGCTTTAAAAGTGGAAGAACACTCCGATAGATGATTAATACATAATACAAGATTGTTTGTTCATCGGTCTATAATATCAAGAATAAATTAAAAAATAAAGCTCAAGATTTATCGAAAACATCACATTTCTTACCGAACTAGCACTTTTTAAGTATGGTTGCAAAGTGGCGACATGCCTTCGAACAAGTGAAGGAGAAGCATTACTTAAGAGACATATGGTACTTATACAACTCACAACCTCAGTCTTGAAAAATATAATATTATAATTAGTTATCATGGAAATATTCTTTAAAAAAAATTGTTTAAAGTTCATTATAAATACTTTTGAATTAGAATCTTGTAATGTCAATAAATGTTCAAAGAGACAATCCACCATACACTGGCATATATTTAGGACTTCTCGTTTCTGCTTGCCAACCTTTTCTATGATCTTTTCAAAAAAGCAATTTGTCTATCAACTTCTTTCATGTCCATATTAATGACTACAAAACTAACCTTTTTAAATAGCCCTCCTAAAACACAACCATTCCTTTCACCAAGACGTCCCGCAACTCCAACAATTAACAAACTTCTACTTAAAACTTCTTTCTTGCCAACAGCATACATGTTGGTAAATTCACTTGGTCCTTCATTATCATCATCAAGATCATTCATGTCAACGTTAACATTTCTTTGATGTTTGAAAGGTACAAACCATAATTCTTGAATGGTTTTTAAAGCCAAGTCCTTTAAAATCAAATAAAACGCTAAATAGTATCAATGAATAGGTTAACGATTTTTCATCACTGACAAATAAGTTACCTTAACATGATTATCGTCGTCATTTATACGCATAAGAATTTTACAGCCAATGTCGATCATCATCTTTTGGTCCGTGCTTTTAAGATATATGTCACGAAGTAATTTGATAACGCGTTTTCGGACATTGAGACCAGTATCCTGTATATTTAAAATGAATTGTTACCAGGATTACTTCAAAAATATATTCATTTAATCAACGATGCAAAAATATATTACCAAAATTCGTTCACTAATAACTTTATAATACTGTTCAGTAATTTCGGGTTTCTGCGAGAGATATCGACCAACAAGATCAATAGCTGCATCGCGAACAGCTGGTGAATTATCAGAAAGTCTTTGTGCAATTGTTTGCCGAACATTAACCTACGTAATCATATCATCAATAAAAAATCAAGTAAAAATAAATAAAACAATTCTATCACTATCTTACTTGGCTCAAAATGTTCGGATCATTAACAACTACTTGTCCTAAAGCTCTCAGAGCTTTAGTTCGGAAGGCAACGACTCCTGTATCAAGTGAAACCAAAATTCTTGAGAGAATCGAGTCAAAGTTCTGATAAAGAGCTTGCCTTGTTGCAAGAAGTTCAGTTATCAGACTGATATCAGAGCGTTCAGTATCAAATGACCTACTCATAGAATAATAAAGAACTAAGCTACTAGGTAATAAGCAAACAAAATTTTGCTAAAGCAACTACAAAACGACTTGCCTTTGTTCTAAACTTTGATTGATGTTATCATCCAAAAAAATTTGCCAATATTCGGCAATGATTTTATCCAACAATTTTTTCATTGGACGGATTAAATCATTATCTTCGCTGTCTTCATTTGACAAATTTTCAGTAATAGAAAGTAGTGAACTAACAAAAGAATATCCCCATTCTGCCAAATAAAACTGCCGAGCGCACTATAATGAAAATAAATAAATAATAAAATAAAAAAAAATCATTGAATATATTAGTAAATGATGTTTTTGTAATGATTTATCAAATTCTAACAGGTTAACGCATACCTGTACCCCGGGATCTTGCAGTGCAACAAATTTTAGAAATGTCAAAACAGTCTTTTGACATTCCCAAAGATATTTAATTGCCTGTAAACTCGTCAAACTAGTAATCTAAAATCGGACGAATGAAAATAAAGTTTATCATCATTATGAATAGAATAAAAAACAAAAAAAAAATTAGGCAATATCAATTTATTCACACCTCTCCCCCAGGAATATCTTTGGCCATATCTATACAATGACGAACTTCTTTACTTTCCCAATTATCCTCCAATGTGCTTTCACCATTGATTAGAGCATTGTTGGCATATTTTTTTATTCGTCCAGCAATTGTTCCTAAATAATCAATAGCCATGGACTTTGTGTATGTATCTGCTTTCTTATCATTAATATAACCGACCTAAGATTTACAAATGAATTATGGATGAATGAATCGAAAATAAAGAAAAATAAACTTTATATACTCAACTAAGATATATTACCATAATTTTACTAAAAATGTGAACTATCATTTCCGCGGCAGGCCACTCTGGAAAGTTTAGAACTGTAATTACATCTTCCATAAAGTTATCCAACAGCACACGATATTCAGACTCATTTGAGTTTTTAATAGATTTTGTACATCTTTTCATATTAAAAAATAATATTGTTAAGAGAGAAATTAAAAAAGAATCATATTACTTTAGAATGTGAAATACCTTGCCAGCAAGAATTTGAAGACATAGCCGGCATTCACGCTAGCTGCATCAATTCCTGTTTTCCACACACTGCCACACTACATTAAATTTTAACTAAAATGAATTCTGTGATCTAAAAATCGAACAATAATGCGTTTTAGGAAAAAAACCTTTTTAAGATTATTAACATCGTCATTGATCTTCATCCTAAGAATTTCATCGTTACGCTGGCCATCAATTTCCTTAGAATCATACTGATTTGTACCAGCAGTACAACTTTGAATGAGTTGTAAAATAAGTGCTGAAACCATTTGAATTGATTTACCATCAGGTAACCTATAATTATGAATAATTACGAAGTAAAAATTCTCTATTATTATAATAATAAATCTTTTATAAAAACCATTACTAATCCTTTTTTTTAAAAAAAAAAATCACCTATATTGTCGCAAATTACGTTTTGCGGTAGGTAATTTAATCAGGGAAGTTAGAATTTCCTCTAAAATCCAAGTACGTTGTTTTTGATTTTTTGTGAAAACCTATTAAATTAATTAGAAATAAGTTTTTAAACGTCAACAAACTTGTAAAAAGAATAAGATAAATCATATCTCACCAATCGCAATAACCCAAGTGCAACCAATTTCATGGATTCAACATTGATTCCAAATAAATTATTTCCGCCTCCACCTGATGAATCAACAAAAAATGGTCCAATAGCAATAAAACTAACAGTTATGACAATACTATCAGAAAGTTCTTCTTGCTGCATCAAGTCATATAACTTTTTCAAATAAGTAGTTATAATCGGAAGCATCCCTGAAATTTTACGCTTTAAACGAGAAGTAAAAGAAACAGATGATAATAGTTAAGGATTCATAAAACTACAAATCAATAAAAGGAAAATCTTTTATGAAAAAGGATATTTATCAGAAATCTCGAGCAATAAGGAATCTGTTGCATCTATACAAGAATAAGGATTGTAAATAACTATAACCATAAAAATTTTTTCAATGTGGAAAATAACATACGACTTGATTCCTCATTAGAGGTACTTAATTCCAAAAAGCGATAAATGATTCCTCCAAGTTGATTTTTAACAAGATTTAAACTTGAAGTGATTAAATCTTCAGGATATAGCTATATTCAATAATAAGAAATCGTACATTTTAATATATTATAATCACAGATAATGAAGCAATACAAAAAAGAACAGACCTGTTTACTTAATTTACCGCCTGTCATGATTGAAAATGCGGCTATAGCGGCGTCAATTCCGTTAGTTATTTTTTCAAGTTTTTCCTCAATTTGTCTCATTTTTGAATCTTCCTCATCTTCATGAGTATCATCTTCATTTATGCCATTATCTGAATTTTTCTGATTAAATTTAGTTTTCGAATTTGTCGCGACTATTTTGACTTGAGATGTTGATTTAGGTAATACATCCAAATTTTCGACCTCACGTACAGAACGATCTAATATTTTCAAAAGACGTGCTAAATCGTCCACTTCAGCATCTTCCATACGTTTATAACGGCTCACTTTGTTAACAAACTTCGTAAGTTGTTGAATTGCGCTTGTGGTAAGCAAAGGCTCACTCGAACCCATGCTTGATGGAATTAGCAGAGATGTTGAATTCGATGCAAAAGTATTATTAGAGGATTGTTCCATGTCGACGGAATCCTCAGCTTCAAATATCGTACTCATATAATTAATCAAATGGATCAATGCGCCTATAATTAAAGAAAAGGTTATAATTAAAGTAATAGTAACTTGATATAACTTGTTATAAAACTATATAAACTTACTCTCTCCACTTCGTTCTTCATCCCTATCCCTATCCCTATGTTTTTTATATTCCTGATTTGCCTTTTTCTGAGATTGCTGCAAGCTAAGGATTGAATCAAAATCTGAACTTGGAGGAGAACGATACTCTTCTAATTTATTCCTTGGTGTGACTTCAATAACTACTTTAGGGGATGGTGCACGAGTATTCTGTCGTTTTGTAGTTGGGATAATATTCGAGTCTTCGTATTGATTATCAATGATATCTTTTACACAAGGACCTTCTTGATCAATAACGACTTGTGGAGTTAATTGGGTTGAATTTATTTCTTGTGAATCTGATTCAGATGATACTTTCGAAACAGTATAATTTGACTGAATGTAAGGTTTTGAAATAAGTGTACTTTCTATAACAACGTGTGGAGAGTTGTGACGTTCGTTCTGTTGATAAGTTTGTGGAATTGCACTTTTCTCTGAATAAACATTAGAATGATAATCTCGATTTGAATGTGCAGGAGTTTCCAAGAAAACCAATGATGATGATTTAATCCCTTGGCTTTCTAACGTATTACTTATTACTGAGTTACTATAAATGTCTTGATTACTATACGTATTCTGTTGTTCAATCTGATCATTGGATATCCTTTGAGTGGGTGAAATACTTGATCCTTTGTAAGAACTTTGATTATAATCAATACGTTGAGGTACAGAACTATTCATGACACTATTATATGGTGGATCTATGCCAAAAATATCATGTTTATGATTATAGTCATATTGTGAGATCATACTGCCTTGAGAGATAAATTCCATAGTTTGTTGGAGCGGACGTTTATATTGAGGGTTGATCGCATAGTCGAAAGAAGGTTGTTGGAATGTTACCGATGGGTTTTTAAATCGGCTAGTTCAAAAAAAAAATAAAAATAAAAATAATAATAAAATAAAAATCATTAAATCTTCATTCAAAATGAACAATTTCAACAAATACGGTGTCATTTTCCTAATCTTAACATTACTTTTTTATAAAGACAATTTTTTTTGCTAAATCAAAAGTTACAAAAATGGCTGATGAATTAGGAATTTCAAAATATAAAAACTAAACTTAATGCTCATACAGTTTTGTGAATGATTCTACATATTATGAAAAGAATTAAATCGACAAACCATTGACGACCACTTACACATAGCTCACATCAGCCTGGCTAATCAATCCACGAACCGCATGTAGAGATATGTCAGGAAATTGTGATGTTGATTGATTTTCCAAGAGACTGCCAATACGTGCGTATTCTGGATCTGCTGGATTGCATGTAATATAATCTTCGAATGCAATAGCTATTGGAGGTATATCCCTCATAACTTTTCAATAGAAGTGAAAGAAATGTAAGTCATGCTTGTTAGTCCAGTATCTAAACAGACCTCCAAAGTCATTTAAGGACATTGATCACCATAAAATAAAACCAAATAAAAAACAAAAACCTGCTGATGCCGGAGTGAGTGAAGCTAATGCTGTGTATTGTAATGACGATCGGACGTCGTTCGGGGCTGGTATATAATTTGCTCTGACCGCTTCACTGCCACCACGCTGTTTTCCATTTGCACCGTGAGGACCATTCATTATTTTGCTTTGATAGGATTTACACAAATTGCGCGTTTAATAATTGTTTGATAGATTTCACTGTTTACAACGATTTCCTATGGAACACTCGAATTAAAAATGAATGACATCAGAGTTGAAACTCGGTTTCCTTCTCACTTATATCAAACAAGATAGTGTCAACTTTCTTGTTTACTTTTATATCATGATTTTCGAAGCGAAAATTAAACTTATCTACTGATTTTTTATTTCATGCTAATGTAATTTATCACGTGATTTACTATGATTTATTGATCTAAAAGTAGACTACAAAATTTACATTACAAAAATTAAAAGACGATAATAATAATAGAGATTATAAAAAAAAAACTTTTAAAATAATAAATAATATTAATAAATAGTTCAAGTCATTTCTTGATTATCTTCTGATTGCGAACAGTGTTTAGATTTTTGGCCTTTTCCATTTCTTCTCTCTTTTCTTTCTGAATTTCCCAATCACTAAAACTTTCATCACGCCTCATTTTTAAACATTGACAACTTAATATAATTTTAATAAACTTCCAATACGCTCTAATCGCTTCCATTGAAGTTCCAAAAACTATGAATAATACTATACCCAACGATGCAATGATATATTCCATAAAAGGTTTTTTAGAATCGTAAGGAGTTCCTTTGATGCTTAAAACTAAATTTCTTCCATAAACTAAAATAGTTACAGCACAATATAAAACTCCAAATGTCACTAACCGTATGCATACAAACATTGGTATAGAAGCAATAGTTCTAGAAGAAAGGGGAGGGCACTCATCAATTTGTCGCGTATTATGGAAATTAGAAATTGATGCAGTTGGTGTACTAGGTTCAACTCCAATATTGCGAGATTTTCGTATTGGGGAGGGTTTTGGTTTAACAACTCCTTTTCGAATATAAATAAATTTTACAACCATGGTAGCAGTTCGTATCGAAAAATAAATTCCAAAAAGACTTGTTAGAGTGTTCCAACCTTGAATACTACAAGTATATATATTAATTAAATACGCATTTCCTCGGAATCAATGAAACAAATTAAATCAAGTTCCTACCTAATGAAAATCATTGGTATCTCTGGCTTATAGAGAACACAAAAATACGGGCCTGGCAAAATTCCATTCGGTTTCTCGGCTAATATAGCTGGAGGAATAATACCGACTAATATCGGAATGATTATTAACATGACCAAATAAAATTTTCGTCGTAACCATTCACCTTCAGTTACGCGTAAAACCAAGCTTCTATAAATCTCAAAAGAATATATTAATATTGTAATTCCTGCAGCTATCCCTGATGCATTGATCCATAACGCTTGAATCCAACAAATTACTTGAGGTGCTTGATTTAAGTTTGCACCATATATCCAGGCTCCAAGTACGTGGGGTATATAGAGAGAAACCATGGATATACAAAAATAGACAAATATACGATTGTGATCGAGTCGTCCGTATATAATTGAAAGTATTATCATAAAAAAGAGAGAAACTGTGCTTAATATTGCATATATGAGGCTGCCACCTTTGATATAAGGTTCATTATCTATTTGAATACTATTATTATTTGATGCATCATTATTAGTTGATGAAAGAGGACCCGCCTCCATAATTTTGTTTAAGATATAATATAATACGAGAAATGCTACAAAACTATTTTATTAGAAAAAATCTTTATTATTAGAAAAAGCTAATTTACATGAAATAATTTAATTTTTGGAATTATAAAAAAAAAAAAAATTTGGGGTGTCGTGTATATACAGTGAACTGACAAAGGCTTTGTCACATACTTTTTTAGACAAGATATTTACTTTAAAACTTTACATACTAAAAGAATAAAACATATCTATAATAAAATAGAACAAGTCGCGAAAGAATTGGGCTTGTTGGGCGGGCTAGAGACAAAATCGGTTAAAAATATATATGTTTTTTATATGTATGACATAATAATGTCATAATTCCAGATCATACTGCGCCACAAATAAAAATATCTAATGAAGTGTTTTTGACGTAATTAATGTCAAAGTCACAATATAACCTTGTAAGGTAGTCAATTGTTAAATATACAAATGATCGTTTTTTAATCGATTTTAACCAATAACAATATTATAAATTATAATGAATGAATGAATGGATGAATGAAAAATAATAAAATTCTATAAGATCCCGTTGAGAAAAGATTTAGTTGATCTAAACGCCACCAGATGATCTTTCAATTGGAATTCTCTTTTGTTCGTGTTTGTCAGGTTGACGATCAACAATCTTAGACAATGCATTCTTAAGTTGCAACTCTTTCACACCACTCATGATCTCTAAAAATTCTTCAAATTCTATGGAATCACTTTTATCCAATTTCGCATCGGTCATAATATAATTCAACATATTTCCAGGCACGGAATATCCAACAAACGTTAAAGCCTTTTCTATATTGGTCGTTTTGATACGTCCGTCACCTGACACATCCAATTCTGCAAAAACTTTTTGGAAACTAGCCAATTCTTCTGGTTGAAATTGTGAACGGGAATAAATGTCTTCATGCTCTGATCGTTTAGCGGATTCGATTTGAACTTTGTTTATGGTTAACTTTTCTTTGGGATGAGGTAATCCCATAGTGAACAAAAATTCGACGGTTTTATCGAATTCTTGAGTTTGCTTTTCAGGCGACCACCCAAGTTCTTCACTCATTATTTCAATAATGTAAGGAAGAGATTCAAGGGCTGCTTGAGCATTAAGAAAGGCCAACCTTGTACGACGCGCAATAACATCCTAATAAATCACATTTAAATAAAAGAGATTTAATAAACTAACTTAAATATCAAACCATTCAAGAATAAAAAATTACATACAACTAAAGTACAAGCATATTCTCGACGAACAGCATAACGTACTTCGGCTTCGATATATGGATAGAAAGGACTTAAACGTTGACCAAATACTGGCCATCGTTTACCTGTAGGCTTTGATAGTGCGGCGACTGCCCAAGCACGATCTCCATAACTATTTGATAAATGTTGAGCGGTCTGTGTAAAGCATTTATTAATTAGTATTAAAAATTCCAAATTTAATTAGAAAATATTATATATTGCAATGCGGAAAAAGGTGTAAATTACTTCAGTTTCCAAACCAAATTGTTGAATTAATTTAATGAACATAGTTTTTGAATATCCATGAGACCCAACAAGTTTGGCCGTTTCTGTAAGGCATTCATTTAGAGGTTTCAATTCTTTACGAATGTTTAGAGTTCAGATTAGTAAATTTATAAATTTACTTTTTTTTAAAAAAAAAAGAAACCTATTTACCAAAAACATCAATAGCTTTATCGATTGCATCCTTAGCCATAGCACGATATGTCGTCCATTTACCACCAGCAACAGTGATTAAATTAGAATCACTGACGTGAATAATGTGACTTCGCACTAACCCAGCAGTATTTTTTGCAGAAGGATCACGCACCAAAGGTCTTATCCCTGACCATGCAGCTAATACGTCACCTCGACGAACCTTTATATCTACGATTATTAAATAAATAAATTTAATAAGACAAGAAACTAATAATATCAAAACTCTTTTTTACAATTAAAAATACCAGGGCTTAAATATCGCCGAATTTCATCTAATATCCATTGAATTTCTTCTTCTTTTGGCATTGGATCATACGTTAATTCTGTTGGTGAATCAGTTGTACCCGCAATAGTATTTCCTTCCCAAGGTAAAAAGAAAATAACTCTTCCATCAGAAGTTGACGGATCAAGCAAGCCCATTTTTCGAGGACTATAATAATTTGGTAAAATAACATGTACTCCGGAAGAAGGGGCAACAATATTATCATTCTTATAATTATCCATCGAACGAATGCTATCTATGATTTATCAATTAAAAAAAAGGGGTTAACACATACAACCCAATAAAATTTTACACGTTCATCTAAGAAATAGTAAGCTAGAAGAGTTTATTTACCTGTAAATGCACCAGTAGCATTTATAACACCTTTTGAATTGATTGTCCATTCTTCTCCAGTTAGAGTATCCTTTACACATGCACCGCTGACCTCTCCGTCTTCATTTTTTATCAACCTTGTTGCCTCCACATGATTAACAACGACAGCACCAAGTGAAATTGCCGTTAAGGCAATCGCTACATTCATACGAGCATCATTATGCTGACCTGAATGAATGAATGAATGGGGACATCAATGATCAACCGATAACAGGGACACCTCAGCGAAAATTATCAATTTCTTACATTGAGTAATTGAGCTATTTATATTACGAACCGTCATAATAAACCATTGCACCGACTAGTTTGTCTTTATTCAGCCATGGAAAGGCCTCAAGCGCTTTTCCACGTGTCAAAAAATAAGAACTTTCAATAGCTTCTCTTCCAGCAAGCTTATCATAACATTTGGAACCAAACCAAAAATAGGGGATTTGCCACCACCTTAATAAATGATATCATTATATATTCAGTGAATTAATTCAAACGATCAAAATAATTGAAAAAAAAGGTCGCGAAAGTCATACTTGTAGATAGGCAACATGATTGGCAATTGGTAACTTAGATATGGTGCAATTTGTAAAAATGTGAAACGCTCATGAAGTGCTTCCTTTACAAGCTTGTATTGTCCGTAATCAAGTTCTTTTACAGCCTTCTCTAAATACCGAACACCACCGTGAACAAGTTTTGTAGAACGAGAGGAAGTTCCAGACGAAAAGTCGTCTCTTTCCACTAATGCAACCTTTAATCCCCTTGTAGCAGCATCAAGCGCCGCGCCTGCCCCCGTGGCTCCTCCACCTATGATAAGAATATCAAAAGGTGGTTCGGTACTAACTTTGCTTGGCGAACCATCCTTGTTATGTCCTTTGAGCATGTTTACCAATTCCTTTCTTGAAGGAGGAGTCCATAAAGTGTGTGGTTTATCTGATAAACCCTCAAGCTGAACCTTGTTTAACGCGTCTGAATGAGTTTCTGACATGAATAGATCAGGTGAAATTGTAGCAAGGTGTTGTCGATATGGTTGTAAGCGACGTTTCTTAAGCGTGTTTTCATTATAAAGATGATAAGAGGCTGCTCCTGTAGCTACTAAAACACCAGCATAACCAATATGTTTCCTATTGAAAGCTTTCCACATTTTTGTAAATATAGTAAAGTAGGTTTGTAATAAAATTTTTTTTTGTCAAACTTTCATGTAGCAATTAATTATCAACGAAATCCTATATTGAATATATGCAGCATTTAATTACTAATGAATGATATGAGAGAATTTATATGATTTAAATCAAGATCTAAAGATTTTAAAAGATTTAAAAAAATTTGCTGGTGCCACAAAATAAATATATTTTTAACGGGCAAACATCCAAAAGGGGACAAATCCTTTGATTTCTGTGATAATATGCTGAATTTGAAAATGGATGGCAATCCTGAATTAAAAAAATAAATAAGAACGTGTGAAATATCACATAGTCATGTGAACAAATTGAAAATTCTTTGTACATTCTATATTAGGATTAATAATTTGTCAGCATTTTAATGATTTATACCAAATATGTTTAATAACTACATTTTTATGAAATTATGTTGAGTGAAGATTCAAATTCTCTCCACCAATTTTTTGCAACCTGTTTTGTTTCAATCATTAATTCATTATTCCATTTTACACCATCATATATCATCCTGAATACGATCTCCGAGTTCTTCAGAAATTGCATTATATCTTTAATGGTGAAATTCATTTTTCTATTATGTTCATATTTATCCCAAATAGAAATAAATGAAATCATATTCGAAATCGTCTCAATGCGAATTCTCTTTATTCCTTGAAAAACATCGGAAAATACCGTGAACCAATAACGGTCCATGAATTTCAACATCGTAAATAAAGACCAAGGCTGGGCTGGTATAACAAAAGTCCAATCGTCACCAAAGCATTGTTGAAAATGATACGAGATTGCAGGCGGAAGTAAATTATTAAGGTTAGCAATGATTTTTATCACAAAACTTTCTTGAAATGATTCGATTTGTCTTGATAATATGCTTTCTGGGAAGTGCGGTGCTTCTTCATTCATCATCAATATTTCTATAGATTCAATCTGATCACATTTATTATCGTTTAAGATTTGTGGAGTGACACCGTGTGAAACAAGTTCTGGATTGTTCTGATTATTTGTAGATCTTTTAATATTCCTTGGTGAATGAATTGAATCGTCAAGAGACAATGAAATCGGGCCATTATATTTTTGTTCAGAATACGTTATGGTTTCATATGCTGTGATAGATGAAACCGAGTTACTACTCCTCTTGTTCTTTGGTGCATGAATTGAATCGCAAAGAGAAGAATTCTCTGGATAATGCAACTTGTGTGTCAGAATTGGCGAGCATGATACCATCGCAGATGGCATAGAAGGATTCTGCATTTGAGCTTCATACATAGATACTTGATTTTGTGTTGAGGATGAAGAATCCGGTGGAAGTTCGTCATAATCCATCATCATTGTATCAGCGTCCTATTGTACAAATTTTCCAGATTGAAAAAATAGGTACAATCTATCTAAAAGTTGAAGTAATTAAATATGTAATGAAAAACTTACTATATAAAATACCTGATCAAAATTTTCGGTCCCTAATTTTATATCATCGTCATTGTCATATTTATGTAGTGTTATAGTACTTGTTTCATTAGAAATAGGTTCCCATCCATTATTTAACAATGGATCAGTGTTGAGCTTTTCCTTGGATAATATTTTCTTCAAAATACTATCAAGTCCTTCTGATTTCTGATAAGATGCCGTTATTATACCTAAAATATTTCAAAGTATACATTATAACATTTTCTTTGAAAAAAAAGATACGAAAAAATAAATAAAAAAAAAAGTTCACCAACCATGAACCATGGCTTTTACACATAAATTTTTATCATTAGACAATAATATTATAGGTCGTTGAGTGGTCATTTGAAAATATCTTTAAGAATATTATTTTTTTTAATTTAAATATAAAGAAAGATAAGGTAATGAAAATTTTACGTGTCAATTAAAAATACATGTTAACATACCTACAACAATCCAATATTTTATCATCATTATTCTTTAATACCAAAAATCAATCAGATAATGAAATATACTACATAATAAATTCACTTTTTTTGTTTACTTTACCTCATTAAATTCTATTTTTTCATCAATTTTTTGTCCGCGTAGTCCTTCCTCCTTGTCAACTAAACAATTATGCAAAAATTTAATTGCATTTTGTGCCAAATTCCCAACTTCATGTTGACTTGAAGAGGTTTCGTTCTTCCACCGAGCACTCTTCAAACCATCAAGTTCTTGTAAAACTATCCATGGTACAATGATAAGAAAGTTGTATTTTTTTGCGTGTTCATAAATAAGAGTTTTCAAAAAAGCAAGGTGTGATATCAAAAAGTTCGTGTCAACGACTATTACAGAAATTTGTTTGATTTTTCCAAGAACTTGTTCAATAATTGGTTCTTGTGTCTAGCTAATTTTATCAGAGTTAATTCATGATATACTTTATAAAAAACGCGTCCAATAAATAAAATTCCTGTAAAAGTACACACCGTTAAAGAACTTTTATAGTAGGTTTCTAAAACGTTTTCTTTACGAAATTCTACGATTTGTGAAGTTATGTCCTGTAAAATGTATTCATCGTCAATATCCATATAATCACAACCATTTTCTGTCATCTTGACAAGTGAGAAAAAGAAATGAGACATTGAGTTGGGAAATTAGGAAAAATGATTGGTTGACGAAGTTTCGTGTAACGTGTCGATTTTCAACAATTAGATAACGTTTTTAAATTAGGCGATAAAATTGGTTTAGTTTTTAAAAGAAAAAAATTTTTTAATCAATAAAATTTACTTAACATATTTTTATTGTTTCATAACCCGGCTACCCGGTTAAAATTTTATATATTAAAATTTTTTGTTCTGCGCATTCATATAATAGACTATTACATGTATTATCAAAAATAAAAAAGTCAAATAAAAAGAAAGTAAAGTTGTTAATTCAATATTTTCTCATTAATGAAATTTGAACAATATCGTCTTGGACAATGTTAGGATGGTTTGAAATATTATCACAATAAACCAATTCTATTTATTTAATTAACTAAATTCTGCGTGGATTTATACTTTTTAATTAAAGAATTAAAGACCATTAGCATTCCATTCCTAATCGTGCTCCTGAGTGATTTCCATTCTGACTGTGCCCCTAAAAATGACTTTCTCTTTCTAACTGCGCCCCTAAAAACGACTTTCCTTTCTAAGAGAAATTAAAAACGCGTAATAAATTTGGTTATATAAATTCAAAAGAGATACAAACACGTTAAAACAATCTTTCTTTTAAGCTTTCAACAAATCTTTTATTACAATTCAGAAAAAATGCCATTTGCAAATATTTGCATCACCAAAGAATCAAAAAATCTTTATAGATGATATATCCATCCTATTTCTTATGAAATGACAATCAAAGATTTTTTTGAAAAACTTATAACTAGAGAACTGTCTCCCGAGTCTAATATTGTTATAGCGAATTCTGAGATCATAGATCGTGTTGAAATAAGTGAGACACCAACTGCACTAACTGCAATTACAACCCAAGTCTTAATTGTGGTATTATGAAACTTACGACAAGTATAGGAAAAATATACATTTTCAACTCAAAGCTGATAACGTAATTCCTGATTTGGTATCACAGCAGAATAGCCTTATGATCTGAATGCAAAATGCATGCCAAACCCAATTGTACTTGCCAACCTTTTACAATCAGAAAAATCAAATCGTAAGCAAAAGTTGCGTAATGATCTAGATAATTAGATTTAGCGTCATGGTGGAGGATGGTCCACTCAATCATATGTGAATACGCAAGGAAAACAAATTATAATTAGCTTGACTGAAACGATTTGGTATATTGATATGCGTAATTACCAGAAACTCGAAAAGCAGAATTATTACATACCTGAACTTTTCCTTAAGCTTTTGACTGTACAAATCTAGAATTATATAAGAATCGCAAAAATCCTTTGATGCAAATGAACTAAATCTACATTGTCAAACTCTTACTTCACATGCAACAATATTACATCATCATGGATGTTAATGACAAATTTTAATTGGCTCTGTGATTCATTTGACAATCTCACCATTGCTATTTTGAATTATGTAGAGTTTTTGCAACGCCAACGTGATGTTGCTACCATAAATCATGCATCAGAAACTCCTATATGAACTGTTGATCAAGCTACAACAATTAAAATTCATAACCAAAACATTTGGGTCACGCCTGCTGACAAAGCTAAATATTATCGTCTCGAATACTTGCTTGTTGATTTATCGTCATAGAAACCAGTTGATATTGAAGATACCTACCAAACAATCCTGTGTAAGTAGCAGAAATAATATTGCTAAGACTGTTAATGCAGAAACCTAATAAAAAATTATTATAGACAAAGAATGCGTTACATCCAGGGCTTATCTCATGCATTTCCTTTTAAGATTGGAGAATATCAATTTAATTCTTGAAATAATTCTTTTAACACAATCTTGATTTGGAAAATTGACGAACAAGCTAATGAAATGATAGTGTTGCAAGAGAATATGCAGATTGTAAATAAATTGCAAGCCAATGTGTCTCATTATCATACACAAGCAATACGAATAAATTATTTATGTATACAGTCATACCTCTCTATAGCGAATTTTTATATAACGAATTTTCTGGACAACTATATTAAATTTACCCTTGTTATAACGAACTAGCCAATCAAATTCTTTAAAAAATTCACTATAGCTCTATAGCGAAGTTGAAGTTCAGGACATAAAATTCGTTATATCAAGGGTTGACTGTATGTGATCTGCTTCTTTAAAGGCTAAGCTATCAACACTTCGAACAAACTACCGAATGCTAACGTGTGATATTTCTGCAGCTGAAATTGAAAATGAAGCAAAGTTGATAAATGTATTAGACTCGCTTTGGAACTTGAAGATCCAGATATTATCATTGATTTACGTAAACACAGTAATAGAAGACCAAATAAATATGATATCTTCTGGAGAATTGCAGATCAATTTCTTGTAGGAACAGCAGTAGATGCTGTAATTACTGAAGATGAACGCAGGCATGATACAATTGTACATCTTGCAATTGCAATCTCAGTAAATGATTTTCTGTACCAGATTAAGCTTGAGTGTTCTCTTGAAATATCAATTCCTAGTGTACAATAGCTATGATTAGAATTTTAGCCTAAAAATCCAACAATACTTAATAGTTTACAATTCACCAGTCACTTATCTCTAAAGTTTATGATTCAAACACGTCAGCTATAAGCTTATCATCCAGATATTCATTACGTGTCAGCATTATTTCGCTATAAGAAAGAATTTGCTATAAATTTAGTGAAATCACAAATTTGGTTTTTCTAGATAGTGTTCCGCACAGATCAGATCAGATCGGATTTGGGCAAAATCCAATTCGATCTGAATCTGAAAAATCCAAATCCAAATCCGATTCAATCCAAATCCGAAAATCCAAATTCGATTCGATCCGAATCCGACAAATTTGAATCCGAATCTGTATCCGAATCTGACAAATCCGAATCTATATCCGTATCTGACGGATCAAAAAATTTTTTTAACAAAAATCTGCCTTCGATGTTCAGAACGGCGTTTTAATATTAAAAAAACAAAAATTTTGTTGTTTTTTTAACAAAAATCCACCTCTGACGTTCGGAACGGCGTTTTAATATTAAAAAAACAACAATTTTGTTTTTTTTTAACAAAAAACTACCTCTGACATTCGGAACAGTGATTTAATGTTAAAAACAACAATTTTGTTGGTTTTTTAACAAAAATCCGCGTCTGACTTTCGGGGAGGCATTTTATTATTAAAATTTAATTTTTTTAATAATAAATGCTGCGTCCGACTTTCAGGGCGACATTTTTATATAAAAAATTAATAAAAATTGATTTTTTTATTAATAAATGTTGCGTCTGACTTTCGGGGCAGCATTTT
>CAMKVN010000270.1:0-33795 GCA_946474995.1 Funneliformis geosporum | reverse complement strand
TGTGTGCTTATAATGAGGGATTTATATGATGTGATTGTACAGGGGGTGACTATAGAGGGGGACGACTGTATATATATTAATTGAATATTTGATATATAATAATAAATGAGTATTACTTTATATCAGTGATCTATATTAGAACCTTATTTATTACTAATAAATGTTACTGGTGAAAATTTTAATTTTATATATAATCTTATTTTAGGATTTTATTGGTTAAGTAATTAACAAATAAAAAATTTAACATAAAATTTTCTTTTATAATAAAATCTTTAAAGAATTTTATATATAAACTTATCTTACGTTAGAAATAACATATTAATAGTAGACAGATCCTTTTATATTATACAAATATTTTTAATAAATTAAATTAAACTATTCAATAATTGTGATTAAATACATTTTGTTAACTAAAGCATTTTAGTTGTATTTATATAAATATTCTATATAATTTTATTAATAAAATTAAATAAATAAATTAAATATAAAAATATATAATAAATAAACTAAAGATAAGAGACAAAATCCAAAAAAACCATTAATAAAAAGCTGAAATTATATTAAAATATAATGAAGAGTACAATGAAATCTTAAAACTCAAAATTAACTGAAACTATATTAAAAACATAGTAAAGGATATGACAAAATTATTTTGAGAAAATTTCAGCAAGCATCTTTAAAGTAAACTTAATAAACTAAGAAAATAATATAAATTATGTTGATATTATTTGATGTCTATATTTTATATAATAATAATTTAATTTTATATATTATCATAAGAAATAATTCTTTAGTCATATTTTTGTTTAAGTTACTTTACTATAACAAGTAAGTTTCTTATTATCAGATTTTACAACTTTAAAAAATTTTACATTTTACAGATATCCAGAATTTCTTAGAATTACTTCGCTTAATTTTACAAACTTAAAAGTTTAGGGTCTTAGAAAAACTCAAAGAATTTATTTATTCTAAGTGATGAATTTAAAAGTAAGTTAATGTAATGATTCACAATTAAATTATAGATGATAAACACATAAAAGAAAAAATAAATATATTTTAAAGTTGATTCCTTTATTTATTACTTGAAACTTGCAAATGTTATAAAACTTATAAGAGAGTTAATTTACAATTTAAGCAAAAAGCTATTTTATTTGTACAAAATTAATTTGCTACAGCTAACTATTCATTATGTTATAAATTAATTAAATTTGTAATTATAAGTGTTAGTATATAAGATATAATAAATATGTAAAGTATAATAAATATAAGTAAGATAACAATTATAATGAATATAATAAAAATAATAAAATAAGTGAAATCAGAAATATTAGGCTTATAAGAAATAAGAAATATGGGAGCTGATCTATTAAAAGTGGGTTACGAGACATAGTAAATCATATGATTCGTACCTCAATTTTAATAGAATACTACCTATATATTAAAAATCAGGTAAATCAGAAATTATGCAGATCTTCTAATTTGTAATTAAATTCCAGTAATTTCTGTAGATAAATTTTTCAATAATGAATTTTTAATTGGTAATAATATATTAGTGTAATAGTGTAAATATTTATTATAAAATATTTTAGTAAAATAATGATATTATAAAATAAATTTAGTAAAAAACCAATTAATTTTTATTAATTAAAATTTACAAAATAAAAAGTTTAAGCTTTCTAAATACTTTATATTAAATATAATAAGATTTATTTATAAAACTATTAAAAGTAAGAAAAGATATATAAAGAAAATTATTTTAAAAACTAGAAAAATATAAACTTTTGAACATTTTATAATTCCTAAATTATAAAAATACTTGTATGATTTATCTATTACTATAAGACTTTTTTAAATTTTATTTTAATATTAATAGTAATATAAATCTTTTTAATAATATGAATAATAATTCAAATAAATAATTTATATCTTATTATTAAGAAATTCAAATATAAAAAATATAATCCTATATAATTTATGGTTTAATGAACTATTATTATAATTATTCAAATACAAAATTATTTGATAGAAATATTAATAAAAAATTTATATTAATTAATTTAAGAAATAAGATGTATTATTATTATAAAAGATCATAAGCCATTTATTTAACTTTTAATTTAAAAAGTATATAGTTGAACTTTAAAGTTAGGTTAAGCAAATGATGTATTATTTTTAAAAATGGAAAGATGTATTAATTATCAATCACCATTATTCATTTTTTTAAGACTGTAGAAATCTTATCTAATATAAAAACTGATTAATTTAACAATGTAAAGAAATCCAAAACTAGTTGAATATACTGATATTTTAATATGGGATACGTAGTAAAATTGTATTTTAATTAATTTTAATATTATATAATAAAATAACAATAATACAGTATATAATTTGTAAGTTTAAAAAGATAAAATTATTAAATAATTTATGTTTTTTGAACTTAACATTCAAATTAAAATATTTAACTTGTTTTTCTTCATTTTTAGATTTCTAACAATTATAAAAGATTAAACATAATAGAAAAATATTCCGAAAAGTTAGAAATACTATTAGTTATAGTTATAACCAGTATAACTATAATTAACACCAGTCAAAAACTTTTAACTGATCGATCAATTCAAAATTTTATATTTTTATTTAATCTAACGGTTTACTTGGTTCTATATTAGTCCATCCGAGATGTTCTTTTTCAAAACCAAATTCTTTACCAGAAAGTATTTAAAATGAAAAAACGTTTGCTACTTCGAAAGTCTGATTGTGAATGACACAGAGCATATGAATGCAAGGTGTGATGATTAATGCAGTAAGCTTAAGTCCAATACTTTTGAGACGATAACAAAAAAATACATTATAACAAGAATAAATATAACAATTCAAATAAAAGACATTTTAGATTTCATATTTAACACATTTATTTATTTAAGTTAAAATTTAAGTTTAAATATCATACATAATAAATTAATCTTACAATATTTCTTTGTTTGTTCGTTTGAAACAGAGAAGTTTAAAATTGCTGTTTTGATGCAATTTAAGCAAGATAAGATGATGAGCTCACGTTGCCGCCATGTCCAGTCCAATTAACATGAACATCAGTATCTTTAGGATGCTTTTCATCAGCATATTCGTCAAGGTACCTGAAAGTATGGGCACCGAAATAATCTCTTTGAGCCTAAAAATTTAAGAGAATTGGGTTAAATAAAATATTTGTTATGATTAGGCACAATTTAAATCGTTTCAACATTACCTGCAAAAGATTAGCTGGCAACTTTTCATGTCTGTAACCATCATAGAAAGCCAAAGCAGTTGAAAATGCTGGAGTTGGAACACCAAGAAGAACTGCTTGTGAAATAACATATCGCCAGGAATCTTGAGCATCATCAATAGCCTTCTTGAAAAACGGATCAAAAAGTAAATTCTCAAGTTTTGGATTGTTAGTATAAGCATTCTTAATGTCACCAAGGAAAGCGCTATATATAAAAAGAATTTATTTTAAATTAGAGATACATTTACTTGAATTGGTTACAATCAATTTGAAAAGTTTATAAATACCTTCTAATAATACAACCACCACGCCACATTAAAGCAATACCAGCATTATTCAAATCCCAGTTATTATCTTTAGCAGCTTCGCGCATTAACATAAAACCTTGAGTATAAGATATTAATTTTGAGGCATATAAAGCTTGTCCTAATTGTTTAACAAATTGCTTTTTGTCACCACTATATTTAGTATTATTTGGTCCTTTCAAGATTTTACTTGCACGAACACGCTCATCTTTTAAGGCTGAAAGCGTACGAGAGTAGACAGCTTCACCAATTAATGTAACTGGGACACCGAGATCAAGTGATGATATGGCGGTCCACTTTCCAGTACCTTTCTATAATTACAAAAAGAAAACAAAAAGTTAAGTTACTTATAAACATAATATATTTATAAAATTATGAAATAAAATATTTTACTTACTTGACCAGCAGTATCCTTAATTTTTTCAACTAAGGGTGTACCATCATCGTCCTTAAATCTCACGATATCTTTCGTGATGTCAATCAAGAAGGAGTCCAGTTCGCCTTTATTCCAAGATACAAAGACTTCAGCAATCTCATCATGACTGAGACCGAGCCCTTCTTTCATTAAATGATATGCTTCGCAAATAAGTTGCATATCACCATATTCGATACCATTGTGGACCATTTTAACATAATGACCGGCACCAGATTCACCAACCCAATCGCAACATGGTTCATCTTTAACTTTGGCAGCAATAGATTGGAAAATGGGTTTTACATGTTCCCTATTAATAAAATTGATTTAGACTTTTTTTTTTAAAAACAAATTTTTTAATTAAAAAAAAAAAATAAGATTTATTATGCTTATTTACCATGCCTCTTTAGAACCTCCAGGCATAAGAGATGGACCATAGCGAGCACCATCTTCACCACCAGATACACCACAGCCGATAAACAAGAAACCTTTTTCTTCCAAATATTTGCATCGACGAATTGTATCTGGGAAATGCGAGTTACCACCATCAATAATTATATCTCCGTTACTAAGATGAGGAATGATTTGCTCAATAAAAGCATCAACAGCAGATCCAGCTTTAACTAAAAGCATAATCTTTCGCCGTCTTTTCAATTTTTTAACAAGATCTTCAATAGAACTAGCGCCAATAATATTGGTACCTATATTATGTTAAAATTTATTTAAATAATCATAATATTGAATGAGATGATGTCGGATAAAAATAACGTGTATATATTATTTACCCTTGGCTTCATTTTTTAAGAAGTGTTCCACCTTGGATACAGTTCTGTTATAAGCAATTACAGTATATCCATGATCATTAATGTTAAGGATCAGATTTTGACCCTAAAATTAAAAATCAATCAAACTTAGTTTATTATTATACTAGGGACCGTTGTTAAGTCCGGCAACTCAACTTTTGAGGCAGAACATTTTTGTGTCACCATGCATAGACATTTATAGTCTACGGACTAATAATTTAACTTAATTAATACATACCATAACGGCAAGGCCAATAAGACCAAAGTCTCCACTACATTAATAAAATAATGAAATGATTAATATGACTCGGATATAAACTTTTTTTTTTGGCCAGCATCGATTAAAACGAAAAGCTATTAGAGAAACCAGTTTAAACACAGGAATCTTTAATTATACGCGTTTATCTTAAGCAAACTTATACTAATAACCATGTTTATTTCTTTGTTTTAAAGCGAAAATTAGTAGACTTCCATAGCTTTAAACTTACACTGGTTCACTCATATCTCGTTACGCTAAAATAATAATAATAATAAAAAAAAGGACGTTACAGAATTCGAATGTATTTTTTTAAAAGTTTGTAACTTGAAAAAAAACCAGGGGGATTTTTTATACCGCTTTTTTCTTTTTTATGCCACTTTTTATGCTTAATTTTTGGGTAGTATGAATCATTTTAGCTAAATTTGTTCCGGAAAAGGTTAATAAATTTGGGCAAATTTTGAATTACACGCGATTATGTCATACATGTGTGACATATTTTTTTTATTGGTTGGCAGGAAAATCAATTAATTTACGAAACAATTACGAAACGAATGCGAAACGTTATTATTATTGATATTTTTCATTCTTCCAATAAATCAAAATGTTTTTGATTAAAATGATATTCTTGAATGAAATATTTTGCTTTGTTTGCTATAATTTTCCTTGATTTCTAATGTTTGAAACGCAAAAAATTAATTTTAGTGATTTTCAGTCGATTACGATTACTAATCATTAAAACATAACTAGTCTCGCGAAATACTGCGTCACGCATTTGAACATTTCTCAAAGAAAGGTTTAAACAGTTTTTTCGTTCGTTGTAGTCGTTGTAGTCTACATTTACTTATTTGCTTTGGCATTATTCCTAGATTGTGAAAAAAAAAATTTCTAATAAAAGTAATATAGCAAATGTTTAATTTCAATCACCGAAATGAATATTTGAAACTCCTAATTAAATTATCTTTTTAGACTGTTTAGGGACTCTGGAATTTTTGAAACAAATTTATGTTTCTTAATCCCCTAGATCGCAGGACATTTAACAATTTTAGTTCACAGAGACACTGTGTCACAATTTTTTTTTATGATCCTCTCTGGTGTATCCATTTAAAAATATTAATTTAATATGGCCAATATGACCTAAATTAAGATATCAAATTTATCCAAGTGTAATTATCTCAAATACTGTATACGAAAGCATATGATCTTTATTTCGTTCTTTAATAAGTGAATTAACGTTAACAAATCGATAAATTATACAATTTTAGATATCAAACAATACTAGATCATGGTTGTTTTGAGAACTCTGTATAATATCTTCAATAGATAACGGGTGCTTTCTTTGATTAGTTTAGCGGCTATTTACGCTCAAAGAACAATTCATTACTTTCCATGCTATATTTTAACAAGTTCCATATTTGTGCTTCAAAGGATTACTTTTTTTACAGACATTGGCCTTGTTTTGTAGCAACAATATTTTTGCTTAAAATAATTTTAAATTAACATGTGTAATTATTTATAAATACAAGGCGAACTTTTTTCTATAATTTGCATTATTTCAATTAATATTTTCATTCATTTTTATATTATCTATAGTAATTTCATATGTTAACAAATATTATTGGCATTTTTATTTTATCTTGCTATTAGATAAGCAAATAAGCTAATATAATTTAAATCCTATTTTATTTGTGATCTGTAATATTATTAAATTATGATATTATATTTCAAATTTGATCTAATATGCAATATAAGATATTTTATAATAAAAGAAAATCTGCTTTTCTCTATCAGTTAAATTTACAAATAATTTTAAAATAAATTAAACAATTATCTTACTTAACTTTTGAAATACAATTTTTGTTAAATTTTTAATAATAATTATTTTCAAATAATTAATAATTAATCTATTTATAAAAAGTTATATAATGTTACAATCAGTTCTTTTATATTGCTTAGAAGTTATAAGCGGACAGATAATATAGGTGGTAAGCAGAAGGTTTAATTTGTAATTGAGATATGGTAAAGTATATATATCGGTTGTTTATTTGATATGAAATAACAAATGAGTACTACTTCAACATCATTGCTCTGTACTGTATAAATGTTTTAATATAATCAAACTAAACTATTCAATACTTGACTCTTGTCTCTATCTTTCACTGAACTAAACTCTCAACTGTATCTATATAAAATAAAATATATAGATCCATTAATGATGTAAACATAATAAATAAACTAAATATAATAAATAAACTAAATAAACTAAGTAAAATAAATATAATATGTAAACTAATAAAATAAATTAATTAACTAAACTAAATAAATAAGGTAAACGAAGTAAATGACATTAATGATATAAACTTAGTTTTATTGATCTACATCAAGTAGATCATTTGAATAATTTTTGTATAATAATAATATAAAATATAATTATTTTATTAGTTAAATTTATTAATATTATATATTTATAACTAATTATATATTCTTTTTGAATTTGTTAAATATAAATATAATATTATGTATTTAATAATTAGAAAATTATGTATTATATATATTATATATTAATATTTTATAATAAATTTAATTATAATTTATCAAAAATAAAATTTTATATAATATAATACTTATATATATAAAATATTTTTTCTAACGTTTATATTTTTATCTAGTAGTTAATTCTTTACTTATTAATATTATCTAAAATATAAAAATTCTTTTAAATATAAAATATATTAAAATTTATTAATTATCAATATTAAAATAATGATTTTATATTTATTTTTTTATAATTTTTTAAAAAAAAATTATTAAAATTTAGTTAAACTAAAGAACAGAATCCATTTAAAGTCTGAAGCATGATATATAAAAAATTATAATATCATATTTCACATGATTAATTATTTTATAATACAAAAGACATAATACATAATAATGTTTTATCTAACTTAAACTAAGGATGCAGTCATATGGAAGCGTTCAGTAAAAAAAGGGAAAATCTAAATTTTGGTCAAATTTATATTATTAGACTACTTGGCTGATCTCAGTCATATACACAAAATTAGCTTAATAATTAAAATTAACAAAAATTTTGATTTTTCCCTTTTCTACTGTTACCCGAAAAATAGGACGTTTATTTTTAAGTAAGAGGTTGAGTTCGTTATGTTATAAATTCTTAGTTGATTTGATGAAATATCCTTGATCGCTGCTGCCACCTGTCGTCAAAGATTATAAATTCATCATAGCCTTTTAAGCTGAATCACATAGCGATTCATTTAAGTATGAAGACTTAATGAATCACAATAAAGGTTACATGTAAGTGGGTTACACAAACATTATGAGAAATAAATAAAAGAACAATTTTGTTAAAGAAAGTGTTTTATTATTAAAATATTATAACGTTATAAGTAATTGCACAATCATCAATACTAATTCTCTGCATTACATTACTCCTAGATTAATTACTTCTCTATATCACCCCCTTTTTAATAATTCCAACTTGCTTTATTTATACATTTTGAATTGATCTAAAATTATAGATATATTAGATAATTATTATATAAGGATTGCCTTTAACTATCTAATCATTGCACAATTATTACTACATATTTCATTGCATAGTTACTACATCATGGTTACATAAGAATACTAATTTCCTAACTATGATTTCATATCTTTTCATAATTACTACATTTACTCCTGATTTTTAGATGTGGCATATCGTATCACATAACACTAATTTCATTGATCAACATTTCAATTTATGATTACATTTCTATTATGAGATCGTTTCTGCAATTATGACGAATATTAATCATGTTTTTTGTATCACATTTCTAATCATGTGATTTGCTGTACCTTATTTTCACTTGGGTAACACTACTAACTGCTTCCTATATCAGTACTATAGAATTGTAACCTTTACATATAAGTTAATACAGCAATACAACATTGCTATATGCTATAACTAATGTTATTTATTGTGACTAGTATTATTTACCATAACTAGTGTTATCTGTCATAATTAATGTAATTTGCTATAATTATTTGCTATAACTAATATAAAGTCTTATAAAACTGCAGGTAAATTCTGTAAAAGTTCATACAACAGTAAGCATATGAATTAGTATAAAAAGTCGATAGTTAAGAATATTATTATTTAAATATATATAAAATAAAATGTAAAATTTTTTTAAATTCACTTTTTTTTACTTAATGTATTTTTCATTTGTCACATTCAAAAAATTAATTATAGAAAAAAATAGAAAGTACATTAGTGATACTGAAAATAATCTTTTTAAACGACAAAAAATAAATAAAAAAAATAATTCTAAAAAGGATGAAATATGAGAATAGGAATTGAAATTGATTTGCGAAAATTGATTTAACATAATAAAAAAATCAAATTTAATTAAATCTTTTTTTATTTTTTACATATTAATTGATCTAACTCTAAAGTATTTTTCAATCTGCCTAAGTATTGATCATTTTGCTAAAATTAAAAACTGGTATGAAGCCAGATTGAACGTTTATGAAAAAAAAATTAGAGATTCGATTAAATTGATTCTAATTTCTATATGAGAATACTTTATAATAGGTGATAAAAAAATGATAGACACTATCCTGCAACTTGTTATTATTGTAAAAGAAAATAGCAAAGAGGTAAACTGAAAACTTTAAAAGTTTATCTTTCTAATGAATGTTTGCAATGTTCTGAAGATATTAGAAAATATTGATAAGATATGCTTTCTTTTGAATTAATAAATTATACTCACAAACAGAAAACTCTAATTCAATTATCATTAAAATAACACCAAATAATTTAATACTTCAGTTCAAATAAACCTTTGCCACTAGCTATAACTAAACAAATTAACTGATTATTACTGAAAGCATAGGTAATGATAGGAATTTCTTTTAAAATAATTGACAACCCTTTTATTTGTGATCTATTTCAAGAAATTAATCTGGGATACACTCCTTTATCAAAAATAATATTGTCTGGCTGATTATTAGATCAAAAAGTTACTCAAGTTTCTCAAAATATTAAAAAAGAGTTAGAAATCTCAAACTATTTAATATTAAGTAAGAATCAGAGTTTTAATATTAAAAAAATTGTATTTATTTATTAAAAATTTACTATATATATATAATTATCATATGTAATTTATTTTTATTTTTATATTTAATAAACTTTAATATTTGATAAAATATTATATTTATAATATTTTAATTAATTATTATATTATTTTTATTAGTATTAGATGGGTGAATATCAAAGAAAAATGATTTATTATATAATTATATTATATTGACTCCTGCATAAAAAGAATATTTGATTGCATTAAGAGATTACTCAGCTAAATTTCATACTAGTTCAATGCTTGCTAATAAAATTTCAGTTATTATAGAACAAATTGGTTTAGAAAAGTTTGTAGCAATAGTTACTGATGTGGTATCTGCATGTCATGTAGTATGAGAAATAGCAAAGAAAATGTATTCTTATATTTGAAATATTAGATATGCTGCACATGCTATCAATTTGATAGCATCAGATCCTGTAAAACTTGATGAAATTAAAAACTTATAGGCAGATTGTGGTAAAATTACAAAAATTTTTCATACATCTCATTAAACCTGTTCTACTTTATGTCAAGGTTTAGTTCAAATGAAAATAACATCAGAAGGATTATAAATATAGGTGAAAACTAGATAGAGTTATTGTTTATAATAACAGATTCTATTTTGCGTGTGCATCCTGTTTTTGATTGGATAAATATATATTTATAATTAATAAAATATATATTATTATTATTTATTAAAATAATAATAAATATTTATTATTATTAGATAATTAATAAGTATCAAAGTATTATTTTAAATATAGATATACATAATTTATTAGAGAATAAATAATTTTTTATTACATGTCAGCATATTCGTTCAATTTGAACTTCTATCAAAGAATGTATTAATATACTTAAATCAAATACAGCAACCTTAGCTTATTGCTTTGTTCATATAATCAAATTGGCAGTAGCAATATATCGATTACCTGATATAAACCCATTTAAGATTTCAGCAATACATATATATATATACAATAATCGTTATCTTGAATTTCAACATCCAACATATTTACTTTGTTATTTTATACATCTATTATATAGAGATTTGTATAATTTAAAAATTATTATTAATATTAATTTAATTAATTAAATAGGTCATGGATAAAGGATTTAGAGAAGTTACATTAATTGCAACAAAATTATGGCTAAAGATAAGCACTATAATTAAGAAGTTGCAACTCGATAAGTTGTAACTTGAGTTGCAACTCCTTGTAAATTTATTTTAATATAAAAATTCATAAATAGTTGCAGCTCAAAGTATTGCAACTTAAGTTGCAACTAGATAAAAATTTTAAAAATAATTATGGGAACCATCTTTAATTATGGCAAAGCCTTAGATATGATGAACATAAAAGTTATGAGTTAATTTCTCAATTGTATCAATTTGAAGCTCATTTAGTACCTTATGATTTGCTTTATATTGAAAATATGGATACTCCAAAATTATGGTGGGAATCAATTAAAAATAATTTTTATCATTTAACTAAACTTGTATTTCAGTTATTTGAAATAATTCCTTCTGAATCTAGTTATGTTTTGCATCTTTAATTTTATTAACCATGACTCAAATAACAAAACTTTTATAAAGAATCTTATTACTACAAATGAAGATATCAATTCCTTTTAGAGCAATTACCAACTTTAGAATTTTTTAAATTCATCTTATCTAAGATTGCTTGTCTAAACTCATTTTGAATTTGACTAAATATTTAAACCTTTATTTTGCTAATTTTTACTAAAAGTTTGATATAGTTTCACTATTTTTATAAGTTTTGATATAGTTTTTTTACCTTATTCTGAATTTCACAGATTTTTTAATAAGATTTTAATATAATTTAACCAAGTTTTACCTTTATTATTTAAACGTTTATCTAAACTCTTGATTTTGTCTAGCAATCTTAATCTTATCTGATCTTTATAACTTTACTTGGCAATGTTATCATTGTAATTTCTATGATAAAACATTTACACACGTTTGAACTTATCTTAAGGCTCAAAATATTCTCAATGATATCATTATTAAATGTGAAAGCTTTGTAGTAGAAAGGAAAAAAACTCTAAAAAAATTAAAATTTTACTTTCTAAGCTAATTATAATTTTTTTTAGTAAAATAAATCCAGATTTAACATTAACTCAAAAAAAAAAATTTTAAAGTTTCCTCCCTTTTTACTGCAAAGCTCATATATATTCAAACTTTTAAATATTAACTTTACATTTATATTTCAAACCGCCAATAATTAATTGAATTACAAAATATTCTCAACAATTCTCATTCTTATTAGAACTTGATTCTCTCTATTTCTTTCTCCTTCATATTCATTAATTTTATTAAAGAAAACTGATTAATGACTTCACCAATTGCCAAAAAAAATCCTGTTATTCTGTCTTTTTTCTATGATTTTATCATTAAATAATTTATTAGTCTAATATGAAAATCCAGATGTGCTTTAATTATTACCAAAGAATTATCCAATAATATAACTAATAAAAAAAAAGCAAAGAAAATCATGTAACTTTCATAATGTTTCTCTATTGCATACTAATTAAATTGTTGATAATAATATGAATTATTTAACTTTTCTTTCTAACTCATTTATTTACAACAGATCTTGGTCTCTTTTTAATACAGTGAAAACTAATTATTTCAAATGCATTTTTCCCTTGTTATATACTGATTTTTCTTCTCTTAATAGTTAAAATTGAACATAATAAGACAACCAATTGATTTGGTTAGAGTTAGTTTTTTTTTTCAAGAAAGGCTAAGTAGCTTTTACTTTATTTTTTCTACTTTTGTATTCTTTTTGGAATTTTCTTTTTACTTTGTATTTTGAATCTGAATTTTAAATAAATAAATACTTTATCACATCTTAAAAAAAATCATCTTTAATTTTATTTAATATACTTTTTTTTATATTCTAATATAAAGTTATTTATATAATTACTTTGTAATTTATTATAATCAAAAAGTTAAATTTTAAATTATAAACATTTTTTGCAATTACATTGATCAACAAATTATTTTTAAATTTTTTTTACCTGTTAAATTATTTTAAAGAGATATTTGAGCATTTTGGTTAAAGGAAATCAACTTTTATTATGTAAGTAAAATTGCATAGCAGATTTGAAAATATGTGTATATAAACTTTTATTATGATTAGATTAATAGTTATAAAAGTATAAATAATTTTCATAATTGTATTATCTCACAAAATTTTTTATTTTTTATTCGTTTAGTGATTTTAAAGAGCAATTTAAGCATTTTAATCAAATGAAATTGGCTTTAGTCATATAAGTAAAATTATTCAGCAGATTTCAAAATATGTGAATATAAATTTTTTATTATGATTAGATAATATTCTGCAAAAAATTTGATTTGATTTGAATCTGATCTGGATCTAACAGATCAGATCAAATCAGTTTTATTGGATTCGAATCAGATTCAGATCCTGATTTGAATTTAATCTGATCTGTTAAATCTGAATTGAATTCAAATTCAGATTTGTTTAAATCTGACAGATTCAAATTTAAATACAGATTCAATCTATCAGATTTAGATTTGAATTCAGATCCAATCTGTCAAATTTAAAATATTATTTTTTTAATAATATAATCTATCCTAAAAGTCAGAGACAGCATTATTAAAAAAAATAATATAATCTTATTTTTTTAATAATGTAATTTGTCTGAAAGTCAGACATAGTATTTATTATTAAAAAAATAAGAAAAACTTATTTTTTTAATAATAAAGCTGGCTCTGACTTTTAAGGTAGGTTGCATTATAAAAATAAGAAAACCTTATTTTTTTTAATAATAAAAGTCACTTCTGAATTTCAGGATAGATTGTATTATTAAAAAAAATAAGTTTTTTTTATTTTTTTAATAATAAAAACTGCTTCTGACTTTCAGACAGATTATACTATTAAAAGCCATTTCTGATTTTTAGGGTGGATTGGACTATTAAAAAAATTAGAAAATCTTATTTTTAATATCATTTTAAATGCCAAAGATAGCTTTTTGTTAAAAATTTATTGTTTTTTTTAATAATAAAACTCAAAGGTAAATTAGAAAAAAATTTTTAATCCATTGATTTAGATTTGAATTTGAATTTATCAGATATAGATTCAGATTCAGATTCAGATTTCTCAAATTCAGATTTATCGAATACAGATTCAGATTTAGATTCAGATTTGTTAGATTCAGATTGAATGATTGAATTGAATTTGAATTTTTTCAAATTCAGATCAAATCAGATTTTGTTTAAATTTAATCTGATCTGATCTGTGCAAAACACTATAATTAAATTAATAGTTATAAAGTTATGCAAAATTTCATAATTATATTATCTTATGAAATATTTTTATTTTTATTTTTTATCTATACAGTCATTTCAAAGAGTAATTTAAATATTTTGGTCAAAAGAAATCAATTTTGATTGTATAAATAAAGTTGCTTAGCAGGTTTGAAAATATATACATATAAGTTTTATTATAATTAAATTATTAATTGTAAAGTTATACACATCAAATTATTTTTATTTTTTATCTATACAGTAACTTCAAAGAGCAATTTAAGTATTTTGGTTAAAGAAATCAACTTTGATCATATAGCAGATTTGAAAATATGTATATAAAATTTTATTATGATTGAATTAATAGTTGTAAAGTTTTCGTAATTGTATTAGCAATCATCTGATTTGCAGATTTATCATAACTTATAATTTTAAATTCTGCAATTAAAATATTATTATATTAGCAATCTTTTTTTTTAAAAAAATAATAAAATGTAATAAAATTAATAATTGTTTAGTTTCTTATTCATTATATTACTTTTATATTTAAATATAAATATTATTAAACTAGTAAAACTAAAATTTCCTTTTTTAGATAGTTAAATTAGGTTAGATCAGATCAAATGTATATTTAATTTAAATTAATTTTATGTCTGACCTGACCTGACCTTATTAGGTTAAGTCAAGTCTATTATTTGATCTGATCTAACCTATTTCAAACTATAATTCAATTGAATAATATAACTTGCAAAATTTAATTTTATTTAATTTGATAAGGTGATATAACTTATATTAAATTTTATTTATAATAAATTAATTAAATAATATTATTTAAATTATATTATTTACTATAAAGATAAAATTTAAGTTATAATTAAAATTTAAACTAGAATTTATTAAGAATTTAATCAGCAGATTCATTATAAAAAGGATATATAATAAACCTGTATAATATTTATTTTAAATATATGTATAATATGATTTTTTATTTATATATGTATAGTTTAGAAATTATTAGAAACTATACAAGTATTAAATATTTCTTATAAAAAACTATATATGTATATTTTTTAAGGTATATATATCATACTTATCTAAATATATACTGTATATATATATACTATACATATATTCGAAACTATACTATATATATTTGTGTAATATTCTCATAAAAAGATATATTTAATATATTTGATTAGTTAAAGAAAAATTACTACATTAAAAATTCACTATATTAAAGAATTATTTTATTTATTAAAACTTAATTTGATTTGTTTAATATAAAATTTGCATAAGTATTAATTTTTAAAAATGATTTAGATAAATATTATTAAGTAAAAATTATATTATTTATTTATTATTATAATTATATATTATTAATAAAAGAATTAATTAATTAATACCAATCATAAATTAGGGTTATTAAATAGTATATTTTACATATTAAAGGCTGTCAGTAGAAAAGGGAAAAATTCAAAATTTTTGTTAATTTTTATTATTAAGCCAAATTTGTGCATATAATTGAGATTAGCCAAGTGGTCTAATAATATAAATTTTGACCAAAATTTAGATTTCACCTTTTTTACTGACTGGTTTCCATATACTAAAAAAAATTAATCTAAATCAAATTAAATAATCAGAATAAATTAATTAATTTAATATAATAGAAAAATTAAGGATTTATTGTAAGCTTCATATTAGTGAAACAATTATATTTACTTTTTATATTAATAAATTATTAATATTTTTTATTATAAGTAAAAAAATATTTTATATAAAAAGATATCAATTAGTGAACAAAATAAAATCTCAACTTTAAAATTTATTAATTTATTAACTTATAAATTATAACCTTCAAATAATATTAAATTAATAAATAATAAAATCCTTTAGATTATTAATCATTGTTATATATATTAAATCTATTTTTTAATCAATAGATTTATAATAAAACTTATATAATATTATATTATATATATTAAAAATCCAAGTTATAATTAATTTTAATATTTAATTTAATTATTTTAAATTTAAATTAAAGTTATAAATAAATAAAAAGTTTAAATTATTTAAAAATATAATAAATTAACCTATTTATTAAGCTAGTTTTAATTATATTAAAATAATTTAAATAAAAATTCTTTTTTAATTTGATTTATTGAAAACAAGTCAAAATTTTTTACTAGAAAAATAAGAAAATATAATATAATTATATGCAGTGATGTGTATTTTATGTTTCTAATAGTAAAAAATTTAATTGAAAGCTTTCAATCCAAATGATTTTATTAGTAAATCATGCTTCTAAACCTTCTAAAGGTGCTTTCAAAAATGCTTCCAATCTTCCAAATGCATATCACTGATTATATGGGTTTTTTATTAGATAAAATAAAAAATAAATATTTAATTTAGTGTATAATTTATCTAAAAAATGAATTAGTAATTCAAATAATCTTTATAGCTTTACTAAATGAATAAATAAATAATATAATTATTCTATTAAAAAATAATTTTGCATATGTTTTTAATATCAAATAATTTGAAGAAAATCTTTTTAGATATAAAAAGCATAGGTAATTAAATAATATATATATATATATATTATAATAAACTAATTGTAATGATATTTTGATTATGATAAAAAAATGATTTATCATAAGTAAATAAATAATAAAGTATTTTAAAAAAAATATATATATTTACATTATTTAATATCATTCATTATGTTTATACCTCGTTTTATTATTTATATTATAATAGACAAAAATTTAAAACCGGGATCTTTCCTTTAATAGTTGAATTTTTAATTAACCAATAATTTTCGTAAATCAAAGCATAACAAATTATGAAAATGATTATTTGTTAATTTTTAATTGAATGTGATCCACAATGATTACAACTTTTGTTTATTTTTTTCTCCTTTAACCATAAATAATAATTTTAAAGGAGAAGTTTATATTTTCTTGATTTATACCTAAACATAGTTAATTCTAAGTTTTGTAAATCGTCCATACAATTTATTAAAGCAAAAACGTGTCAGATAATATAATCACTAAATTTTTTCTCGAATGTCAAACAAAATTCGAAATTTTTAAAAAATTATGATTTCTTTAAGGAGACGCAGTAAAATGTTCAAATTAAAATTCATTATTAAATTTTTTAACTTGAAAAAAAAAAAATTATTTTTTTATGAACAATATCGTCTTTTGACTTTTTAGGAATAAATTTGTATTTCCCCTTTCCTTTATCAGGAAACAAGCACCTTAAATAACAACATTATCGTATTTTAATAATATATATTGATATTACCAATATTTCAATTCTCTGTTATCTCGCGTCAGAAAAGGTAATGATAGCAATTGTTAGTTAAATGCTACATAAATATTTTTTGGTTCAATTTCATCCTAATCTCATATATTATTGATATACACAAGTACAGTATATACGAATGTCATTTTCATTTCATCTTTTAAACGAAATCCTCAGATTTGTTGATCATTTGATTCCCAATATTATTTCGGAAACAGATCTCAGAATGAGTCGCTCATTACATTAATTACACATGATAGATAATGAACTCTCCGAATCCTCTCCTTTTGTCATAGATTTATTGATACATCCTTTGAATGATAAAAAAAAAATTCCGGGTAATAACAAAAGATTCTTCTCATTCAGCATATTTTTTTTAACACAATTCTAAACCGTTTTTGATCATCCAAATTTTTTTAATTGTAAATTTTACATTAATGTATAGATTCTAGCAATTCATTCGAAATCCAAGCACAAGTTCAATAAAATTCAAAAAATTTTCCAGAAATAATACCAAAGAATAATATTAGTATATCTACCATTCATTCATTTATAAATACAATTTACCACGACAATTAATATTGATTTTTACTAAATTTGTTTATCTTTTCGCTCCTTTAACTCTACAGTAAATGATAATTTGAATTTCTAATGAAATATAAAAAACGCCTTTTTTTTCTTGACTTTAATTGTTCAAATCAAAAGTTTATTTTTTATTTTTTTAGATTTACCATACAGTTCATTCAATCAAAAAACGTGTCGGATAATATAATGAAACGAATTTAAATATCATTTAATATGTACCCTTACCAGTAATAATGAGTAATCATCGATTAAATCCTTATCTCGAGCCAATAGTTTTATACATTCAAATGTCATGTCAAAATTACTTGATCAATGGATTTTGAAGATCTTTTAACTTAACATTACATTAAAAATTTTTCATCAATTTGATTTTCGCAAAATATTTTTTTTTGGTTCTAATTCTTTTGCCAAAAATGTCTTGACATTAGTCAAAAAAAACCCCCACATTATTTGCATTATCATGATTGAATCGGCATACCTTGTAGGGACCGGATTAGGTTTCCTGTTTTAGCATTCTCGCATATATCCAAATTAAGCATTAAAGAGACATTCTATCATTTCCTTTAAAAGAATAAAAATTACATCCTTTTTTTTTGCTCTAAAATCGGCAAGGATTAATAATATTTCAGTAACCAATAATTATCCTGATATTATCCTCGCATCAATGATGATAGACTCGTTTGATTGAGTGATACCAATTTTTTGGTGTGTCATCAGGCATCACAAATGTGTTTGTTGGTTCAACTACTTGATTTGGAAATAGAAAGGCGATCCAATCCTCATGTTGAATCAAATGCGTGCTGAATTTATTGGATAAATTTGCTCGAATTTTTGTACTTTTATACCACCAAATAATTTAAATTTTTTTGATTTTATTTATTTTTTTGTTATTTTTAAGTGTGACATTCAATCTAATTAAGATCCTAAAGTCGGAATATGTAATCATGTTGATCTCTCTTTTTATGACTATCTACACTATTATTTTTAATTGACAATTCTGATATTTTAAACTGTTGTCGAATGCAGTGACAGCCTTTTCAACGGAAACTGAAAATAAAACTCTTGTCTGTTTTTGGATATAATTTAAAAAATCAGATTTTAATTTAATTTAATATTTAAATACCTGTGGATTCTTTCATTTTGCATTTCGTCCTTTGCGCTTCAAGGTCCTTTGGTTCGATACCTTTAAACCCTCTATAATTTTTTTTTTTATTCTTCCAAGCACTAAAGTCCATTAAATCATCGTGCTTGTGTCGTTTGTCTTTCTTTTATAATTTCATTCTCCTTTATCTTTTATCTTCTTTATTCCATTCAAGAATTTACGCGTTATATTATCATGAAGGTAGATAAATTCTTCTTTGATCATGACCTCGGATTCAGTGTTATCTGATTTTTTATTCTGGACTTCGTAATGATTTAATTTCTTTATTTATCTTCTGATTCCTTCCCGATCAATTTAATAGTTTGGAAAACAGATCCTCAATCGACAAACCACAGAATGGGCTTCTCATTACATTAATTACAAAGCATTAAAAAAAATTATCAATAGCCTGCAAAGTGCGTACCATAATAACGAACGATCATTACCTCCGACCCCTGTTACTATTGGACCTTCGCGAATTCCTCTTAATGCCGATGATCCTTCACAACCTGACGATTATCATGTGTTTCTGCAACAGCAAAAGGCTGCCTTCTTTTTCAAACTCGAACGAGAGCTTGAAAAAGTGAGTTCTTCTCCCCCAAAAAAATTTCATTCCTTTCCGTAGATTCTTCATTATTCCTAACTTAAAAATGGTTCAACATGATCTTTATTTTAGGTGAATACTTTCTATCTCCAAAAAGAAAATGAGTTCAAGGTCAGATTACGTTCCTTGAACGATAAGAAAAAAATTTTGTTAGGTAGCGAAAAAAGGTTATCCGCTCGTTCGGCATCTCTTGTGACTTTAACGGAAGCATTTCAACAATTCCAACAAGATCTCAATAAATTACAGGTGAATTAAACCGTTTCTTGTTACCTAAAATTTTCAATTTATGTAAAATTTGTTGCATTTATCAATGTATTAATATAAGACATAAATTATAGCAATTCATCGAAATCAATGCTACAGGTTTCCGTAAAATTTTAAAAAAATGGGATAAGCGTTCCAGGACTAGTACAAAAGAACTTTATCTTACACGGCAAGTTGAGATTCAACCATGCTTTAACAAAGACATTATTGCTGATCTATCAGACAATGTTGAAAACAATTTGTTGGAACTTCGTGATAGAAAAATCGGGTTGTCCGCGACCCCAATTTCATCACCATCACCCCCAGGGCGAAGACATTCAATAGGTGAATCAGAGGAACATGATTTAATGGATGATATTGAAATAGAACTTTTCAAAGCCATTACAACAGGTGCACCTTCAACGGTACATGATATACTAGAAAGAATTCGGCAACACCCAAGCGATGAGGATAATGATATCATTTCCCGTGTCTTTTGGCGTGCATGTTCAGAGAAAAGCTCTTCAGTCGAATCCATTAAATACTTGGTTGATACCAATAAAGTTTATTTCAAGTATATAGATGATATTAGTGAACGAACGTGTTTGCATGAGGCTGCTATCGTAGGGAAACTACCTCTTATGAAACTTTGTGTTGAGCATGGTGTCAAGGTAGATTGCACTGATATCTATGGCAGAAAACCGTTACATTATGTTTGTATGTCTGGTCATAACGCAGCGGCTACATATCTATTATCTCAAGGCGCAGATCGTGAAAGTTGTGACCATGATGGTTTTAATCCATTAATATATGCTGTTACGAATGGCCATACCAAATGCGTCGAGATTCTACTTGATAAAGGTGCTCGAATCGAACCACTTGAAGAGGGGGACCATAATCATATACCTTTATCTTTAGCATGTCAGTATGGTCATAAAGACATTTCTTTGCTGTTACTAGATAAGGGAGCAAAAATTATTCCTGATGCAGAAGGTCTTACTCCTTTACACCTGACCGCTCGTCAAGGTCATCATGGACTATTAAAAGTCTTGACGGAGCATGGTGCTTTCTTGGATGCACCTGATAAATATAAAGGCTGGACTCCTATATTTTACGCTGCTAGTGAGGGTCATATAGAGTGCGTGAACGTTTTAATACAAGCTGGATGTAAGGTGAACATAACTGATGAAGCAGGACATTCCCCGATTTACTATGCTGCCTGGGAAGGTCATATAAAGTGTATCAATAAATTATTACAATGGCCAGGAGGATTTGCAGAGACCGCTGATCCAATAATAGATGAACCCATGGCTGCTGCTGAAAATATGCAAATCGATGGACCAATTGATGAGTACCTTAGTATGGCTAACAATATTAATAGTATACCATCTTTAATATTACCACCACCTATATTACCACTTCGAATCTACGGACATAGTTATCTTGATAAAAAATATCATATCCAAATTACTCTCGGACATCCTTCGTCCAAACAGCCAAGACCTCCTGTTCACTTATATGGTAACAGTAAAATCTCATCTTTGAAACTCGTCATGTCCTCGAAGCCGGACATGGGAATAATTCCACATAGCATCATTTTACCATTAGGTGATGATCGAGAGATATTTTCTTTTCAGGTAGATACTCTTGAATCTTTTTCACTGGAATTCGATATTTTTCCCACCTTTGGTTCCAAGGTTATTGGTAAAGGTGTAGCCTTACCTCACGTATTTGATATCACCAATGATCATGAAAGAAGAAATAATTTAGTGACTGGAGGTACAGGAGGAAAAGTTACATGTCCTTTGTTTGATACACATTTAAAAGTTGTCGGTGAATTAGCGTTCGAATTTGCAATTGTTAAGCCAGTCCAGGGTGTTCAGCTTGAAGTTGGAGGTCAAGTAGAAACTTATTGGAAATCTACCGACCCTGTTACCCTTTCAAATTCTTCAGAACAACAATTAAATCTCAATGAAATAAGTGGAAGTATTCCATCTTTTATAACGGCTTCTTCCCTGTCAGGAGAATATATTCAAATAGTAGTACAGGTTACAAGAGACATGATTGCTGTCGTATATTCAGAATGGATGCTGCCTGTAGAAGAATTTGATTTATGCGTATCTGATGTTACTTTCAAACAATTCAAGTCCTTAAGAAATCAGCAACAAGAAAATATTGATTTCAATAATATTACTAATTCAGCAGAATTACAAAAATTAATTCATCAATCCTACCTTTCATTAGAAGACGTACTCAAGGTTTGGAACTTTTGAAAGTTTTATTTACAATGATTTTGCTTAGTGAATGAATTAATAAAATCTGACGAAATAATTTTTACTCAATTTTACAGATGTTACCATCATCTCTTGGAGTAAATCTTGAAATCAAATACCCGACGGTATACGAAATGTCCCGCTTTTGTTTTTCCGATATACTCGACATAAATAGTTACGTAGATACCATTCTACAAACCGTTTATAATTACGCTCAAAGTCAAATAATAAATAATCGTTCCGGAGAATTGAATCATAAATCAACAAATCGTTCAGTAATGTTTTCGTCGTTCAACCCGGCAATTTGTTCCGCTTTGAATTGGAAACAACCAAACTGTAAGTAGATAAAGAAATTCTTTTATATGAATGAATAAAAATAATATATTAATATTTCCGGATTTTTCTTTCATAGACGCGGTGTTTTTTAATTCTTATTGCGGTTTCGATAGCGAAGAAATTAATAGTGGTAAAAAACGTAAATGGAGAGGAGAAAGCGATAACGAAACATACGAAAGTGTCGAAAAAGACAAGTGCTGTACCTCACTTAAGGAAGCTGTCAAGTTCGCAAAACGAAATAACCTTTTGGGAGTAATTTGCGACGCGACAATATTAGTAAGTAATATCCTAAAGAAAATTTTTTTATAGTATTTACTTTTTACTTGCGATTACGCGTAAATTTTCTAGATAATTATTAAGCTTCGCGTCTAATAATTGATTAGGTAAAAGTGCCGTCGCTAATAACGAACGTTAAACAAGCCGGACTCGTATTAACTACGTTTGGAATAGCTAATAATGACGATCATAACATAATATTACAAGACAAATATAAAGTTGACGCAAAGGTTATTAACGGAGTCGTTATATATAAACGGACTTGACGAACTTTATTTTTTTTATATTTTTACATTTTTATTTTATTTTACTTTATTTTTATTTTTTAAAAAAAACAATACAACGAACAAACCAAACAATCACAAGTCATACATGCATAAAGAAACCGGTTTCATTTAAAGAAATGATTTATTCATTTTTTAATTAATTCTAAGAACTATAAGCAATCAAATTTTTCCTTCAAATCTCAACCTTGTTCAATATCAATATTCAATATGTACAAACCTATGTAGATAGATATATTTAAAAACTCAACTCAAAACTCAATGAATTATGCAATAATTCAAATATTATTAAATAAAATCAAAACTTTTTCTCTCAAAGCTTTTTCTTTTTTCTTTACAAAATATTCTAAAAAATAATCATTTCTAGTTAATGTTATACAGTATATTATCGTGATTTATATATCGATAAAGAAAAAAAAATCCAACTTTCTCTGGTTTTAAAAATTATCCCTTAGACTGTATAGCAGGCAAATTTGCTTGCGAAATTTTTTTATAAATTTTAAATATTAATTTTAGTAATATCATTACCATATAGTTTAATATATATTTAATCAACTTTATTAACAAAGATTTTAAGGTTTTTAAAATAATTTAATTTTAAAATCAAGTTTCAAAAAATTTATATAATAAATTCTTTAAAAATTTATGCTTGCATACTAATTGAATCACTTTATAATTAATTAAAATCACTAAAATTTCTTAATAAAATATAAAATCATAATAATAAAAGTTTTTCTTTATAAGTAATTTTATAATATTTTATTATGATTAATATAGTTAAAAGTAAATTCTAAAAAGTTTATCATAGATTAATCATGAAATTTTTTAAAATAAATTTTTTTAAAAAATTACAAATTTTTAGCTAGTAATATTAAATTTTTATTATAATTAAAAGATAAAACTTGTTATAAAATATTATATATTTATATAATTAATTTATAAAAAATATTATTTATTTATAAAAGTAAATCAGAAGATAATTCATGTATGTAGTTGACAAAAAATTTTTAAACAAGGTTAAATTAATATTTTTTAAAATAAGTCAAAAGAATTCAATCAATAAATTAATTGTAATATTTAAAAGTTTAAACCTTTCTTGATATTTAAAAATCCAGAAAAGAGTTAATAAATCATTTATATTAATGGTTTTTTTTATCCAGACCGTAATTAAAATCAAAGCTAAAAATTATAAATAATTTATCATCATTTAAAAGCAATTTGTCAAAATCATTATTAAAGTCTAATTTGTAATCATTTAAGTCATCAATCAGTTGAGAATCTTTATTACTAAATAAATCATAAGAATCTTTTTTATTACCAAATAAATCAGACTGTTATTCAGTTTATTTACTTAAATTGATAATAGTATTATAGGTCTTATAAAAATAATCATATCTTCTTCGATTTTTTTGACATAATTTAATTTTTTAATAAAAGACTTATACTTATTAGATTAATTAAGCATCACAATATTATCATCGTAAAAAATTTAAGAAGAATTAGCTGGATTATTATATGATTTAATACAAGTTATTGATATTATTTTCTTTTTTGTTTTTGTTTTTAGAAAAAATGAAGGTATTATGTCAATTTTTTCTTTTTTATATTTTTGTCTAACCCTTATATCAACAAATTTATTGCAGTATTTTTTCAATCACAAAATATCATATTTAACTAGAAAACTTAAAAAGTTTAAAAATAATATTAAATTAGAATGAATTCTTGAATAGAGAAACAAATGTATTTAGCCAATTGTAAAAAAATGATATATTTAACTAATAACTGATTGGTAAAAAGATAAATACAGTCAAACCTTGATATAGCGAACCCTTGATATAGCGAATTTTTAAATCAAATATATTAAAATTACCTTTACTATAGTGAACTAGCCAATTAAATTCTTTAAAAAATTCATTATAAGCTTATAACGAAATTGATATCCAGATCCTAGAATTCGTTATATCAAGAGTTCACTGTATTAACTTTAATAAAAAAAAATGTATTTTTACCAATTAATACTTAAATTTAGAAAATAGCTAAGAAATAAATAAACAAGTATAATTTATTGATTGATAACTAAAAATAGTTAAAATTACAATTAAACAATTATTATTTATTAATTAATAATTAAGAAATATTTGACTGATTATTTTTTAATTTCAAAAAAAAACTTTTTTCTCTTCTCTTTTTTTCTTTTCTTTCTCTAATAAATATTAATAAATATCATTTATTATTCATCAATCTAAATAATTTCAAATAATGAAAGTTAATTTTAAAAGTAATTAAAATAATTAAAGAAGTTGTTTGATTTTATTCTAACTAATGTTAAATATTATTTTTTGAAAAAAATATAAAAGAATCAAACTTTTTTTGATTTATTACTTTTTTCTTAATATATAGTATTCTATAGTATTATTCATAAAATATTACACTAAAAAATCTAGCTAAAGCAGAAGATAAACCAGAACTTATGATTATTATTATTTAAAAAGTAGTTATAAATTCTCTAAAGATAGCTTTAAATCTAGTTTTTATTCATTTAAAAGAAGTAATTATCATTTAAAAAATATATCAAAAAGTATATTATTGTTTAAATAGTAAATCAAGAAGTTATCATCATTTAAGAGGTAAATCTGAATCTAAAAATTATCAGTCTAAAAGTTTAACTATCTAAGAAGATAAATTATTATTAATCAGCATATCTATTTACATTGAATTATTTAGTATTATAATCTGAATATATATTATTTTAGATCAGTATATTTATTATTACTGATTATTAGTTTAAAAATTTCATCTAAGAAACCAAAACTGGTAAATTTTATTTTTATTAATCAATATATTTATATTAAACTATTTATACTACAATTAGAATATTATTTTTAGATTTTATTAATTCATCACCAAATCATTTAAAAGAAAATCAATTTGGTTATTTCATTTAAGAAACTAAAATGGTAAATTTTAATTTCATATTTTTATATTAAATTAATACTATAATTAGGATACAATCATACCTCAATATAATGAAGTTGGCGTCTAAGCTAATCAACCCTTTATTATAAGAAAATTTGTTATTACTATAACGAATTATTCAGTATAATAAATAATTACTGAAAAAGGAAAATACAAATATAATTTTACTATGATATAATTAAAGTTAATTTTATGATGTCATTTTATGGAATAACCTCTTCATAGTTAAAGTTAAAGTGATTTTGAAGCAATTTTGGAAATGCAAAAATTGGAATTAATCTTAAATAAAACAATTTATAACAATAAATATAAATTTATTTTTAAAAGTTTTGAGATCACTTCACTAAATAAAAGAAAAAAAGTAAGAAAATTTATTAATGATAGTTCAAAATACAATTAATTAATATTATTTATTTATACGAAAAACAAAAATAAAAAATAAAAAATAATAAAAAAAAAACAATAAAAAAATAAAACACAACAAAATGAAAACCCCCATCCTGGTAAAAAAAAGAAATTAAAAAAAAAAATTCTCATAATAAAAATAAAAAAATAAAAAAAAAACAAAAAGTAATTAAACCTCCTACTCCTCACCCCCCCAACTACTGGTTTGCCGACAGAATATTACAGACTCTCCTTCGATGATGCCTCATAACTAAAATATATAATATAAATCTAAAAATTTCTAAAATTTTTATTAAGAACTATCAATTAAACATTTTTAATAATTACTTAGCATATCCCAAAACCTAATTCAGAATAGATTATAAAATCATTCCCCATTATACAACCACCTTCTCCCTCTCCTTACACCATTACGCTAATCATAAAAGTCCTAAAGGATATATATTAATTATTTATTAAGTTATATTTATCAACATATTATTATTTATTTACTTACTTACCCCATAATTTCTCACCAGATTTCTCCACTTCTGCTCGAATTGGTGAAAAGAATAATCATCATTATATCGTCAATTTATTCTTCTTGCGACACTCTACTAAAATCTCAATTTATTTTCACGAAAAAAATAATGATATTTATAGTTGCGTCTTCAACCAAATAATCAGTCTCTGCATCTTCCTAAATGATTCTTGTGGCAGTCATTTTTATGATGATTTATAAAAATTAAAAATATTAAAATATTATGTAGATTAATTTGAATTAATAAGCGATTATGTTTTTAAAAGTTTTAAGTTTTAAAAGTAAATAATTAAATGATGATAAAATACTTTCCTTTAAAAATAAAATTTTTTATTATTGAATTAAAATTCTGATTTGATATTTTGAATAATACAATAAACTCACAATCGAAATGCTCAAACTCTTTGTGTTTAAAATTTTAATTCAAATTCTAAAAACAATTTAACTGTTGTATTATTTATAAAATTAGATCAATACAAATATAACTTAAACGAATTTTTTAATATGATAGATCATACAATTAGAGACAATAATAATTTATCACCTGGTGATAAATATAAATTATAAAAAATGACACCACAATTTGTAAAACAATAGAAATTTTAACACAAGTTCAACAAAAATTCATTACAAATTGGTTAAAAATTATAAAAAACAATATGAATTTTTCAACACAATTTCAATACAATTTCAACACTATCGCAGGGGGGTGTTATTTAGTCAATACATAAAATTTGTGTTCTTATGACACCATTTTATTATTATTACGTTTATTACGTAAAAAAAAAATACTTCCCAAATTATTAACGTTTTTGCGTTAAAAAAACAATTATAAAATAAAAAAAATGACACCAAATTATTATTAACGTTGTTACATTAAAAAAATACTATTATTATTCAATTATAGTAACAAACTTATTGAGATTAGTTTATTTCGCTGAAATAAACTGGTTTTTCAAAGCTTCTTTTTTAAGCTTTTTAATAAGCTTTAATTCTTCATTGTTCATATTGAAAATTTCCTTCTGTTGTTTCAAATATAAAATTACTTTATCATAAGCTTCAATAGCTTCATTGTGAGTAATTATCAGTAAAGAATCCTCTTCTCCTTTATTTTCTTGTTCTTGTTCATTAGGTAAAACTGCTTTTACAATTTCTTCGTCGAATATTATTTCTCTTGTGATCTTGGACTTATCAAATTAAACAAATTCTTCAGCAGTTAAAGGATCGTCAAAAACAAGTTTGTCAATTAAAACTTAAACTTCTTCCAATTCCCTTAGACGTTTAAGTTCAAGTTGTATATCAGTGAAGATTTCTTCTTCGTCATTATCGTTGTCATTATTAGGCAGAATATCTGCTTTCAACTAACAATTTTGAATTGTTTCTTGTGTTACATTATTCCATGTTCGGGAAACATATTTTACACACTTTTTAATATTAATTTCCACAGGTTCGATACGATAATCATTAAAATAATCAAAAGATTTGACCTAATTTTGTAGATAAAGCTTTTGATATTATGCATAAAACAAGTTAAATTTGAATTAAAGTATAAATAAAGTATAAAATATAGGAATGTTTAAATCGAATATGTTTCTCACCTTAAAACTATTTATGATACCTTGATCACAAGATTGAAGATGCGCTGTAGTGTTTGGAGAAAGGTATTTGATGGTAATATTTGTTAATTAGGTAGTTTCATATAAAGTATGTGTTAGGGCAGTGATGGATTTTGGACACGTTTTTAGTTTTAGACAAGATTTTGGATATATGTAATTGTGTCCAAAACTTGTCTAAAACTACCTAAAATTGTCCAATTTCCCAACACTGTGTTAAGGCATTATCAACAAGAAGAAGATTATTTTGATTTTGCTTTATCATTTGGTTATTAAGTTTCTTAATATATTCGTTTCAAATTGATACTTACATCCAACTTTTTTTATTTCAGTAATATTCAACTGGAAGGGTCTTCTTATTAATATTTTTCAGGACCCGAGAATTTTCATACTTGTGTATGAAAAGAGGAGCCAACTTTTCATTCCCGATTGCATTACATGTAAGTAAGACAGTTACATGATCCTTTGATTTAATTTCAGATACTTGGCCATTTGATATTGTGTGACTGGATTTCATCTTCCAAAATAAACCCGTTTCATCACAATTAAAAACGTCGTTGGGTCATAATTCTTAAAAACACTACAAATTTTATTACGCATTGCATCGAAATCATGAAGTGACGTATTTGCAGCTTCACCATGTATATTATATTGCCGTAAGTTATGCTGTTTCTTGAAATTATCTATCAATTCACTGGAACCTTTAAATTTATCCTCATCACACAAAAAAGCAAACCTTAAAGCCTTTGTAAAGAATACTATTGGTTATAATGAGGCCAACTTGGAACACATTTTCTATCTAAAGAGTTAAAGCTTTCTCAATAAAAGGAAAGGTTATTTTTTTTTCACGTTTCAACCCAGCTTTATATGATTGAGATCCACAGCAAGTTAACAATCCTTTTCTTTAAATGTCACTAACCATACCTTTACTAATTTCATATTTGTTTGCTAGGTCTTTTTGTTTTAGTAATAGGAATAAAGTTTTTTTTAAACAAATCTCTTTTTGTGTAACAGTAGGAGACTTTCATTTTTTTTAAAAGTTTTATTACTAGAACTTACTTTTGCATTCTTATGTTAAAAAAATATAAAAAAAATTGCGAAACATGCGAAACAAAGTATTTATAAAAAAATTGCGAAACATTACATAAAACACTTTCATTAACTTTATTAAAATACAAAAAATTACAAAATTTCATGATCTTTTCTATTAAAATTAATTTTTATAAATCTTCATTATATTAAAAAAATCTTTGTTATAAATAAATGCGTTATACAAAGAGGTGTTTATATAATGCATATTCACACACTTAAATTCGTTAAACGTAATATGAATTTTATTTTAATAAATTTGGTATAATAAGGTTTTTTCTATATTTAAAAATCTGCATCACATTGTAAATCCGTTATATTATGAAATTCGTTATATCAAAATTCGCTATAGAAAGAGTTGACTGTAATTTATACTATTTTTTTTCTTTTTTTTTGGGCGGAAAGTTGGTTATTATTATTATTATCATTATCGTAATTTTCTTTACAATTATTATAATCCTATTCTAACTTAAATTACCAGATTTCTTTTTTTGAACTATTGTTACAATATAATAATTAATATTATCCTAACTGCTAAATAACAAAATACTTTATATACCTTTTCTATCACTTTTGATAGAAGAATGATGTCTTGGTTTTTGTAGCTGATCTTGAAATCAACTTTCAAAGACAACATACAAAAACGAACCTCTGACTTGAAAAAATAAAAAAATAAAAATAAATATTATAAATAATATAATATTTATAATTTATTTATTCTTATTAAAATGTTTTGACACATCTTTTTGTCTATTTGAAAAACTTCCAGAATCTTAGCAAAAATATATCATTCTGTTGGTTTTTCAACGTTGGTTGGTGTGTTGGTGTTAGCATTGTTGTTGGTGTTGTTATTACTATTAGTATTGTCATTATTGTTAGTTGGTATTGTCATATGCATTGGCGTTGGCATTAGCATGTCTTCTTGCAAAGCTTATCTGAAGCATAGTAAATGACATTTATTATGACAAAAATCACCAATAGCATTTGTTGCATGGTTGTTAAAATTGATTCAATTGTTAAAATTGTTGGAAAATAAATTTTGTAAAATTGAGAGAAAAAATTATTTCTGACGATCTCAAATCCCAAGCAATCCCGTCACATTTACGTCCCATAATCTTTTTAACCTATAGACATTTTCTTTTACAGATTTTTCACAGACTTGAAGCACGAGAACTGCCTTCACCTCGAATAAATTCAATTGACTCAAGATCAATAAGGCAGGCATCCAAATATTGCTAGTGAACTATCCTTCCAAATGGTTTCTTGTGAAGTTTTTCGATTTCAGTTCGTATCTGAGAAGAAGTTACGAAAAACTTGATGGATAGTGAAAATTTTAAATTTTTTTTTTGAATCATAGGGAGAGATATTGATGCCGAAATTGATCACTATTCAAGAAAATCAATCAATTTGTTTGATACCTCAGGCTCAGATGAAGTATTATATGTAATTATATGCTCATGATCAATATCACAAGATATATTCGACATAATGGCAACTTCCACTTCTAATCTGAACGCATATTAAGGAACTTCATTTTATATTCTAATTTTGTAAGGAACCATCCTCATCATTTTCAAGACTTTCTTTGGTAATATCTTCATTACATTTTCGATGCTAGAATCTCGAGATGCATCATCAAACTCAGATATGGAGTAATTCAGTAATTCACGCTTCTAAAAAGGATCATTAATTAGGGCTATCTTGGATTGGTACCTCATCTTTGTTTTCTTTGACTATAAACGGATTTTTTTCGAAATCTAAAATTGTTTCTTGAGGCTTGTAAAATCGCTTTTGTCTTAAATTCTTTGCATATGACTCATCCGATAGATCTTTTTCAATTAGTCTATCAGTTGTTTCCTGAAGTAAATGATCTTGGTTTCAGATATCTTTTGTTGCATCCAGAATCTGTCGGGTCTATAATGGACCTTTCAGCATACAATATTAAGATCAGATGTAATAAGGTATCAAGTAACATACTAACCCGTTAGAGACGAATATGGTTTTTAGTTCGTTCTTTGCCAGAATAAATCCAATATTGTTAGGAAGTATGTCAAAACAACAAGCCATTAAATTTCAGATATACCATGAAGATGACTTACTTGTTGCAACTGAGATTTCTTCTCAAGCATCTTACTCTCCATATGAATGGTTTGTCTCTTCGTTTGTAAATCCCAAAGAGGAATTAATGATTGTGATTGTTTATCAAGCTTGTTATAGAAAGAATATTAGAGAATAAAAAGAAACATTTGACCAACCTGAAATAACAAAACATGCAGTCTTTCACTTGCATTGTAAGGTAGTCTGTTGAAACATTAACAGCCCACACTAACATACACCTCACTGCATGCTTACCAACTGACCGCAGTCTTTTCCCACTGCCAATCGCAATTTGACAGGGTAGTTGGTTACAGAAATAATGCTATTTAATCAATCAAAAATAAATAGCTTGCCTTAAATGAATTAATCAACTTTGTAACTTTTTTCCTGATTTAACTTAATTTATTATAAATCATTATTTATTATATATAACAGGATTTAAGATCAAATTTTCTTATTGAATTTTTTTTCTTATTTTGATTAATGAGATATATAATTTATAATTTTGGTTTTATTTTTTATTTAAAATCAAATTTTTTAGTTAACGTATCAATATTTTAAAAAGAAAATTTAAATGATAATCATTTATTATTAAAATTTATAAAAAAAATAATTAAAAATTTTTTAAAAAAATCTTACATAATAATAATAATGAAGTAGTAGAAAAATATTTTCTATCTTAAAATTATATTTTTCATATTTTTCAGAAAAAAAATTTTATTTTATTATCTTTATTATTTTATTCTTAAATTTTTTTGCAAGATTTTAAATAAAATAAACTAATTATTTTGTATTTGTTATTTTATTTTATTAGTTTGAAGTGTAACGAAGGACTATATAATATTATACTTAGTAATACAAGATATCTTATTGTCTGCTTGCTCAAAATTAAGTTAATACATGATTGGTCTTTTTTATTATAAATATACTTTGAACTTAACAATGGTTTTCGAAACTGTTCCCTAATAATAACAATATAATATAATAATAATAATTAAATTTATTGCTTTTTTTTTAAACAATAATATACAATGTAAATAAATGTTTTTGTGATAGCATATTTATAAAAATTGAAAATTATATAAAGATAAAATTCATTTTTTAATTTAATTAAATAATCAAATTTTTTTAAATTATATAAATATGTAAAAATATTAATTAAATAAAATAATCTAATTAGATAATTAGATATATAGGATGAGTATTGAGAAAAAGGACCAAATCAACAAAAAATTTTTTTTTTTGAAATAACAAATGATTTGAATCAGATGACCAAATCTACATCTATTTTACTTAGTAATTTTTTTTTAAAAAAAAATCAATTTGGTCCATTTTCCTAGCACTCATCCTATATATTTAAATAATTTAAATATATATTCAATTATTTAATTAGATATTTTAGATATTATTAAATTACAATAATATCTAATTATTGATTTAGATAATTGGATATACAGTCAACCCTTGATATAACGAATTTTATGTCCTGAACTTCAACTTCGCTATAGAGCTATAATAAATTTTTTAAAGAATTTGATTGGCTAGTTCGTTATAACGAGGGTAAATTTAATATAGTTGTCCAAAAAATTCGTTAT
>CAMKVN010000269.1:0-33800 GCA_946474995.1 Funneliformis geosporum | reverse complement strand
GGTTAATGCTGACTAGAACATCGTATTCTGGTGATAAGCCATGTTATGTGTAAACTCTATTTTTCCTGTTCAAAAAAAGATTGGTGATGATATTGATAAAATTAATAAGAATTTTTGGTCAGGACATGGCTTTTTGAAGCATGTAAATGTTCATTCTATCATATGCTTTGGATATATCTTGAAATAGAATGAATAGATTATGAGTAGGAGCATGATTCTTCAAAAGTTTGTTTCTTCGAGCCTCAGATCTAGATGATTCAAGAATATTATTATTTATATGAAGTGGATCTATAGTTGAATTATGCGGAAGGCCAGCAAAGTTTAATCCTTTTAGGATTTAATATTCTGTACATATTCTAGATAATTGATTCGTTAAGAATTTGACATAGATTTTTCTTGCTGTTTTTAAAAGAGTAATTGGCTTAGTATTATTGAGATATATTGCTATGGCTTGGGTTTGGGTATTGGATAAATGTAAACTAATTTTCATTCTGCAGAAATATCTTGCAGAATAATACAGATGTGAAAAATCTTGAAGAGCAATTTGTAAACTTTAGTATGAAAATGTTTAATAAGTTCATAAGTAATGCCTGAAGGTCCAACAGCTTTATCATTTGAAAAAGAGTTGATCAGTTGAATCTATTCATTAAAATCAGGAAGGTCTAAGAGTGAGAAGTAACAATTCTCATCAATATAGTCTAAACCATTGTAGTTTTGTTACTATAGATTCCAGGAAGGATGTGATTCTTTTTTTGAGTTTACTGAATTGATTATTTTTTGAAAATGATCACTAGTATGTGAAAGAATATTGAAGGGTTCAAGTTCTAAGTATGGTTGATTATATTTATCTTTGATAAGTATTCTATCCAGTATAATTGAAGTTTTTCTTCTTTCGAGACAGGAGTTGATTATTGCTGATGGATTATCAGTAAAATTATTTACTCGTTGATATATAAAAGAAGCAATACATTGTTTATCTTCCATTTTGTCTAGGAGTTTGATTTTTGATCTATATAGGATGATGGTTTCTTTAAGATTAGTTAGGAATGTTGGAAAAAATTTATTATCATAAGCTGATTTGATGTCTTGGATAGGAATATTTTGCTTTATAAATTGATTGATAATGTTGATATATTTATTATGATTAATAATATTGAAATGCATATTACGATTGTAATCTTTGTAACATTAGTGATAGAATTTGTTGATTTTGTTAAGGGATTTATAAGAAGATTGATGATTATATAGATTATATAGGAAGTCGGTAGATCTTTGATTGGTGATAGTGTGTCTAGAAAGAGTGTTTTAGGCTGATTGAATATTCATACAGCTAAAGGAATCCCAAATGGAGTTAAGATCATTATGAGAAAATGTTCCATGTTTCTTTAGAAGTTTTATCATATAGAAATTTGGTTTTAGTCAAATTTTTTTGTTTAAGCAAGGCATTAGATTTCTGATGAAAGATATTATTTTTGTAGAAAAAAGAAATCAATGGAGTATGGTTAGATTCGTAATTATATAAGTAAGTATTTAAAGAGGTTGAAAAGGTAAGATCATGTGTGAGGAAAGAGGAGAAGAAAAGATAGTCAAGGGAAGAGAAAGAGTTTGTAGAAAAAAAGGTTGATAGATAGGATTGGTTAAAGATTTTTAAATTGTTCATTAAGCCAAGATTTTCAAGTTGAGTAAGAAAATATTGGTATCTTTTTTGTCTTGATGAAAAATATTTACGTTTTATATCTATATTAAAATCATCCATAACAATATGGGGCTTTTACAATAGAAAGGGGGAAATAGCTGAAAAAATCAAATGTGAGTTAATGCTAAATTTGAACATATTTCAGCATAAAAATTATATTTGGCATATAAAGTAAAATTAATTTTTCCCAGCTGTTTCCCCCCTTTCTATTGCAAAGGCCCTATATGATGGTAATTTTTTAATTTTGCTTCTAAAATTAGATCAAGAATCTTTTGTTGTATTTAAGTCTATGTTGATGATCAGAAGTGGTATGTGTATTAGAAAGGAGATAGATTTAAATAATTTGAAGTTTTTGTTTATTTTTCATTTGAAGATCTATGAAAATGATTCTGTCATAAAAGCCTTGATAATTAAAGATATGTTTAGAAATAAAGGAGCTGACAATAAAACCTACTTCTTGACAATTTTGTGAACAATTTTCATTTAATAAAAAATATTTAAATAGAAGATCAGGTAATTTGAATTTAGTGCATATAGAATAAGATTATTGCATATTCAGATGAGTTTCAGAGAGACTGAGAACATCAAAATTATGAAGTGAAAAAAATTGTTCAATTTGATTTCTTTTTTCGTTTGAAATACAGTATCTAACATTATGAGTTGCTATTTTAAAATTGTTATTCTCTTCACTTAACCTGTAAAAGAGAGAAATATTTGTTTGTTGTGTAGTATTCATTGAGAAGTATTCAAATGTGTTTGTAAAAATTGCATCATAGCATCTTTCATAATTTTGAGATCATTTTTGGCATCACTGAAGTTATCTTGTAACATTGAGATTTGTCTTTCTTATTGGTCGATCATTTGGTCACGTGATATAGATGAAGAATTGATGAAATCGGAAAATAATTTTAAACAGGAACAAAATCGTTTGGAGAGGAATAATCATTTTCATTGAGAGCAAAATCATTTGATGGTGTATTATTTAATGGGGTTAGACTGCTAATGTGTAGTTAGTTTTCAATGGTTTTGACTCAGTTGATAGTATGAAGTTGAATTTGTTTTAATTTGACACATGTGTTCTGAGTTTTGACTAATTTATCTTCCAGTAATTGAAATTTATTTTCCAATGAAGTCAATTGATCCATCATTGATTTAATAGCTAAGGCAACAGTTGAAGAAGGTGTTTGATTTTGTTTACCTGAATGGTTCATATGATTATTATTTCTATTTTGGAAAGAATCAGAATAAGAGGGTCTTTTTGATTGATTATTTAACTCATGTTTACGTGGAACATTAGGTCTTGATGCGAAAGATTTAGGTTTGTATTGAGCTAGTTTGAATCTATCATAGAAAGGTTTAAAAGGATTAAGACGAAAGCAGTTATCACATGATTGTATCTCGTGATCTGAAGAGCCACAGGAATTACTAAAGCTCCGCATAAGCTGAGCTGGCTTGCGAGTCTCACAAGTCAGCTTACGAAAGCTCAGCTCGAGCCGCTATAAAATGGCTTGCGAGCTGAACAAGCTAGCTCATGCCGTGGCTCAGCTCATGGCATGGCTTGGCTCGTCAGCTTGAATTTTTCATTTTTGAAAAAAACAATCCAGAAATATTAACTTCGAAGAAAAACGCTTTCAGTAATGATTTCTTCGAAGTTAATAATTCCAGAAATAATTCTTCGAAGTTAAACAATTCCAGCAATGATTTCTTCGAAAAAAACGATTCGGTAACATTTTCTTCGAAAAATAACGCTTCAGAGCGTTATTTTTAATTTATAACGCTTTGGAAGCGTTATTTTTAATTTATAAGGCTTTGGGAGCGTTATTTTTAATTTATAATGCTTTGGGAGTATTATTTTTAATTTATAACACTTCTGGAGTGTTATTTTTAAATTATAACACTTCCAGAGCACTTCTTTTAAATAAAAATGCTTCTGAAGAGTTAAAATTTAATTAAAAACGCTTCTGAATTGTTAAATTTAAAAAAATAACACTTCCAGAGCATTACATTTAATAAAAACGCTTCCAGAGCATTATTTTTAAATTATAACGCTTCTGGAGCATTTCTTTTATTAAATTTAACGTTTCAGGAGTGTGTTTTTTAATTTATAACGCTTCTGGAGCATTATTTTTAAATAATAACGCTTCTGGAGCGTTTCTTTTAAATAAAAACACTTCTTGAGCGTTAAATTTAAAAAAATAACGCTTCTGGAGCATTTCTTTTAAATAAAAATGCTTCTGAAGCATTAAATTTAAAAAAATAACGCTTCCAGAGTGTTACATTTAATAAAAATGCTTCTGAAGCGTTAATTTTAAATTATAACGCTTCTGAAGCGTTTTTTTGAAGGAATAGCCTCTGTGGCTTTTCCATTAAAATGAAACGTTTCTGGAGGTGTTTCCTTGAAGGGAATCATTCCTAGAGGCGTTTTCTTGAAGGGAATCGTTCCCAGAGGCTTCGTAAAAAAAAACGCTCTGGAGCGTAATTCTAAAAGAAAAATGCTCTTGCAGCAAAATTCTTAAAGAACAACACTCCGGAAGCGAATTTTTTAAAGAAAAAATGCTCTGGAGCGAAATTCTTAAAGAAAAATGCTCCTGAAGCGAATTTCTTAAAGAAAATGCTCCTGAAGCGAAATTCTTAAAGAAAAATGCTCTGGAGCGTAATTATTAATAAAAAACGCTCCAGGGCGTAATTCTAAAAGAAAAATGCTCCTGAAGCAAAATTCTTAAAGAACAACGCTCTGGAAGCGAAATTCTTAAAGAAAAGCACTCCAGAAGCGAATTTCTTAAAGAAAAATGCTCCTGGAGTGAAATTCTTAAAGAAAAACGCTCCTGAAGCAAAATTCTTAAAGTAAAACGCTCCTGGAGCGAAATTCTTAAAGAACAACGCTTTAGAAGTGAATTTCTTAAAGAACGATACTCTGGAAGCATAATTCTTAAAGAAAAATGTTCCGGAAGCATTTTCGCTTCAAGAGAATCGATTTGGAGATGTTTCTCTTGAAGGAAACTATTTCAGAGACGATTCTCTTAAAGGAAATTTCTTTTCAGAACTTTTCAATTACTCTGAAATTTTTTTTTGGATTTTTGTTAATAATTTAAGCCATATGAGCCAGCTTGTTTGGCTCGCGAGATGGCTCGGCTTGCCACATTTTGGACTCGAGCCAAGCCAAAATAATTTGGCTCAGCTCGAATCGATGGTGAGCCAGTTCGAGCCGGCTCATACAGAGCTTTAGTAAAAGGGATATATCTGAGACTTTGATCATCCTGCCTTTTTCAGCATCTTGTCGTTGCTGTTTCATAGCAGGAACAATGATAATAAAAATAGGATTATGCTGTATTTCCTGAGTTTTGTGATAGCATGTTTTAAGGAGTCATTCGATTCAAAATAAACAAAGAATTTTCTAAGTTTGGAAATGTATGTAAAGCTTTGAAAACCATTGAAGTGGATGAATTAGAGTTTGGATCTGAATATCCATATTATCCATGGATATATATTCATAATATAAATTTAATATCCATTATACATATAAAAATTAAACCTGAATATGGATAATTTAAAAAAAATTGAACGGATAATCCATATTCATGTTATCTATGAATATATGGGGTCTTTGCAATAGAAAGGAGAGAAACTGCCGGAAAAATCAAAAATAAGTTAATGCTAAATTTGAACATATTTCAGCCTAAAAATCATATTTGGCATATAAAAGTAAAATTAATTTTTTCGGCAGTTTTCCCCCTTTCTATTGCAAAGGTCCCATATGGATAATATGGATATTGATAAAATCGTTCCCAAAGGAATGATATATCATCATTCTGAACGATTTTTTATTGTTCTTTGGAAAGATACATCATCGTTCCTTTAGAACGATTATTTTTTTCATCGTTCTATCAGAACGATACATCATCATTCCTTTAGAACGATTTCTTTTATTGTTCTTTTAGAACGATACATAATCATTCCTTTAGAACAATTATTTTTTCATCGTTCTATCAGAACGATACATCATTATTCCTTTAGAATGATTTCTTTTATTGTTCTTTTGGAATTATACATCATCGTTTCAAAAAGAACGATTATTTTTTCATTGTTCTTTTGTAACAATTCATTATCGTTCCAAAAAAAACGATATTTTTTTATCATTCTTTTGGAACGATATTTTTTCATGATTATCCATGGATATAAGGATTATCTACAGATTATCCATGCAAAATTATTTATCCATGGATATTATCCGAAGTAGTAAAATGAGTATCCGCAATCCGTTATCCGTATAGATACACAGATTACAGATATACGGATCCAAACTCTAGATTCTCGTAAAATTACCCGAAGAGCTGATTATATGATGGTAGCTCAGGATAAGCGGGTTCGTGATCACAAAAAATTAATACATTTTTTCAAGGATTCTATAGACACTATGAGAAACATAATAAAGCTTAAAAAGATATTTAACCAACCATCAAAGAGGCAGAATCTGACCATATTTACTATTAACATCGCAGGTACAAACAAATTACTTCTATTTTTTTATATATTCATAAATCATTCATATTCCTCTCTATCCATTTCTAGGCGATGTTATAGAACTTTATGTTAGAGGTTACCTTCAGAAATTGGATGATGACGCAATTGCTTATATTTTTTTTTTTAATCAAAAACGACGGAAGGTCAGCGGCAATTGACTTACAATCTTGTGATTCGAAATTCTTAATATCAAAGTTTATTTAATCCTCCCACCTTTAAAAATTCTCTAATTTCTTCTCCAATATTCGAAATTCCCATTTTAAAATATTTAGCAAGAAATTTAGATCATAAGCGAATATTTATTCAGCCAGGTTTTTTCCTACTCTTATTGAGTTTATCCCATGCGGACTAAACTCTCATTTTTAATAATAATCTGTAAAGGGTGTAACTACGACTAGCATAACCATAACCCTGCAATTTCATAAAATTTATCCTGAAAATTGATCGATCAAATTAATTTGGGTTGATCTTAAATTAACAATTTAAATTTTAGAATGATTGTATTCAAAAATGCTAAGGAAGTAGTTATGACCACTAGAAATAATAACAATGAAATTAATTTCATTATTTGACTTCCACTCACGTTAATTTTCTAATTGGTGGTCATTTTTTTAGTCAACACCTCTTATTTTTTGAAGCAAATGGAAGAACAAATGAAAGAAATTTGTACAAAATTGGACAAAGTTTTACTTGAATATATGGATTTGATTTCTATATATCAAGAAAATTGGCAAAAGATAAGTAAGGATTTAGAAGGTGTAAGTAACTATCTATCAGAAACTATCTTCTTAAATCCCCCAAACAGCCTAAACTGAAGTATTATTAACTTCAGGGCTATTTACAACTTGCGCATGCAAAATATACTATGGGACCTGGTAGATTAAGCCAAAACCAATATGATGGAAGGATGCAAGCTGTTACAAGAAGGTGTGTTTATATTCTCTTCAATTGTATAATTTCTGTCGTTTTGTTTTTTCATTCATAATTCCTTTTGGTAGTTTGATATCAGGTGTTGAAGAAGAAATTTTAAAAAATCACAATTATCAATTTACTCTGATTAACTGGTATTTGGTAAATGATGATATTATTCCGGATGAATCGGAGTCTAATCAAAACAATAATAATTCCTCAACCCTTCGTCGGCGTAATATAAATGAATCCGAAACCGAATCGGATATTACAACAAAGACAGAAAATTCTCCTAAAAAACAAAATATAAGCGACCCAATACATTGGTTTGGACTTTTAGTTCCGTCTACCTTAAAGGAATCACAAAAATATTTCAAACAGAGTAAATAATTACAATTTTTTTTTAAATTTTTTTTATACGAATGAATAATTCTTTTAATAATAATGTTTAAAGGTCTAGTTAATATGGTTGCTCTCTTAAATATACGAAATGAAATATTAATGAAAGAAGTTCAATTCAAAAAACTGAAAAAAGAGAAAGAAATTATTATGCAAGAGTTAACCAAGTCAAAAGAATCAATCGATGAGGGAAAAAAGGCTCAAGAAAATACATTGTAATTATATTCAAGTTTTGAAATTTTAAATTATTATTATTTCTTATTGGTATCTATCTTTTATTTACTACTTTGATATGAAGTGACCACATTTTGGTTTAATGTTAGTTTCATTCAAAGGCGACTGGTGAGAGTTATTATTAATTCATTGACCCGGTTATATGTTAGATGGTATAATAACTGGTTATTTACATGTACTTTTTATATTTGGAAAAAAATATATCATTATGAGAAGAAAAAAAGAAATGATAAAATTTTATTCTTACAGAGAAAAAAAACAATAATTGAAAATAAAAAGAATGGCTTTTTTTTAATACAAAACCGAGATCTCTTCAGTAAACAAAAAAAAAGAGAAAGAAAATTTATGAATGTTTGTCCACAATTCAAGTAATCGGTGTTATTTACATGGGAAAAAAAGAAAGGAGTGGATATATGGGTGTGATTAAAAAGCTTCATCGAAAGCTTGTATCACAATAAAAATAAGAAACCCAATTTGGGTTACAAAATATGAAAATAATAATAAAAATAAAAAATGATTTGATCTATTATAAATGATAGTCCTTTTTCCTTTTTGTTTGTTTGTTTGAATTCTTTTTTTTTTAAAAAAAAACAAAAAATCACCATTATTACAACCATATATCTAAAAATTTGCCGGATAATTGAGACATTAAATTCAAATATCCCGAAGTATAACTTTAACATTGTCCAAAACTTGACATAAATAAATTTCAATTTCTTTTTCTTTTTCTTTTTCTTTTTCTTTTTTTTTAATAACAAAAGGATTGTATTGCATTTACTTTCTTTGATTATTTAATCGCCGTGAATTGCTACTAGGTATTCCAAATTGAGGCGGTGGTTGTATCGTTTGTGGAGGTTTAACTCGGAATTCGGCCAAGATTACGACATGACTGAAAATAAAAATTAAAAACTCACTATTTGAATATTTAACGAAATCGATCTATCTATCAAAATATTACTTACTCAGATGGGAAATGCGCATTTGGGAATCCAACCATCTTTGACAAATACTCTTTGTCTACACCTCCCAATAATCCAGTAACACTCAAGGTATTTGTACTATACCAAATATAATCAATTACACCAGTAAAACTTGGGGTGAAATTGGTAAATGGAAGTTCTTCAATATTTGAATAAGAAGACTTGAGAGACAACTTGTGGGATAACCCGTCCGAGGTATACGATCCATAAATATGATTACCAAAATCATTATGATCTTGCCGTATGGAACCACGGGTAAGAAACTCGTATACACCAGAGTCCGGAGTTGAATTAAAATCACCACAAATAATTGTTGATATCTTTTGTGGTGAAGAATAATTATACAAGGAATTATTAGGTATAGTACACCATTTTTGCCCAAGCTTATCTAATTCATCCATCAACATTGCAACTTGTACAAGTTTGACATCTGCATACGATGGATCCCAATGAATGTGACAATTAACTACAATAAGGCGGGACAAGGTCTCTCTATTTTCAAGCAATGTTATAATTGCAATATTGTCTTTTGTTATGACACGATTGAACATATCTTCTGTTTTCTTAAAATCTGATCTTTGTAGCGCAACTTGATTAAATTCTATTAATTGTTTGTCAATTAATTTATACCTATGAATAAGAATTTACGATTGTGTTAATCAAAATTCAAAAGAGATTATTATTATTATTGTTATTTTAATTAAATTAAAATACTTTGAATTCTTGTAAAATGTCGCACATCCATCCACCGATTTTCTTTCCCAATCAGCCATTGTCTTTGCTCGGGACTTTGGCCAATATACGCTGTCATAATCTCCAAGCTCGTTGAATGAATCTTTAAAATAATTGTCATATTGAGATGTATCAACCTCCTATTTAACATAAATAAAATCGAATGGATTCATTTCATTCCTAAGGGGGAAAAAGAACAAACGAAAAAAAAAAGAATTATAAAATATTTATAACATAACCAACCTGGAGGCAAATGATGTCAGCATTATATGATAATACCTCATGCTTAATTAATTCCTTTCGATAATCCCATGCAAGTGCCCATGAAGGAGTGTACCCATATAATTGAGTGGTTGCATATTTGTCACATAGGATATTATAGCAAAGGAGTGTGAAGGTATCTATAAAACATTGAAAAAAAAATGAATCCAACAAATACCAAAGTGAGAAAAGGATCTAAGCTACCCTTAAATTTAGATTTTTTTTTTTTTCTTTTCATTTCTTTTGGTTCAAATCTCATTCTCGTCCACTGGAGACATACCACGATCTCCACCAGCTTCATTCTCCAACATTATCCATTCCCGTTCCATTGGTTGCGGTGGAACTAAAAAAATTTAATAATTATATGCTAAATTTTTTTTAAAAAAAATTAATCCAAATCAAATTGTAAAAATTACCTTGACAATGATCCCGCAAAAAATGTATCACGGCAGTCGTACCATCCTTCTGCAATATGGATTTTATAGTTTCATTTATTGGATTTCCTTCTAATCCAAGTATTTCTAATTGGTAAAGAGTACCCAACTCAAAAGGTAGGGTTACAAGCATATTGTCAAACAAAAGTAGTTCTTTGAGATTCGTTAACATGCCCAATTCCGGTGGAAGAGCTGATAATTTATTGCCTGACATATCCAGCATAGTAAGACTTCTTAGTTTCGAAACTTCTGAAGATAGATAAGTCAAATTATTGTGGCTTATGTAAAGTGTTGTAAGAAAATTGTATCGAAATATTTCTTTGCTAATGTTTTTGAGTCCCATTCCACCCAGATCAATTGTCATCCATTGTTGAAATGGCTGATCATGTTTCTCTCCATTCTCTTTTTTTGAATGAATACCATTTAATGGCGCTTTATTTGGATTATTTGGATCTGTTATAGCAATAGCTGAACTACCAAGGTTGTTACGAGCAGCGACAGCGGCTTGACGTGCATGGTGGTGAGGTGAAGCCGATTGACGAGACAACTGAGCGTAATTAAGCTGTTGTTGCCAATGTGCTGAACTTACAGACATAGGATTTGTAACAGAAGTAGATAAAGCAATGTTTATCTGTGGTTGAGAAACTGTCATATTTGTTTGTTGCATTAACGATTGACCGGGAGGACCAGAATTTTGGTTCAGGATCGGGTGTGGGCCAAACGCATGGTTTAAAGGTGGTTGCAATTTATGTGGTAATTTAGCTTGAAAGGAAAATAGGGGCAGGTTACCACCACCATAAATTGCAGGAACACCATGTGAAATAGGATAGTTAAGAGACGGAGAAGTTTGTCTTGGAGACGTCGTCGGCGGTGACGGAGTATGTGTGGGTGAATGTGCCGGTGAAACAGGGCCATTTGGGGAACCGTTCGGCTGAAAGATTAGCTGGTGCGGAAAAGCGCTCATGTTCAAGGCGTTAACAATGTTCTCTAGGTCTGCAAAAGAATTGATGGAGCAAGTGATGGCAAAGCTTGTACAACATTAAATTTGATTGGTGGAATTATTTATAATTATTTTAAAGTTATATTTTTTGTCCAATCCTCGAGTAGTTGATGTAATTACTGGAGTTAAAGCTGGAATTGAACAAAATATATGTTAATTGAAAACAAACAAATAAACTGTTATATCATATACTATTTGTGATTTTTTATTGAAAATAAATTTTTATTTAGTTAATTGATTTTCATTATACAATATACTCAACTCATTCGGGGATTTTCCTCCTCTTTTTTTTCCTCGGAAATTTTTTTTGAAAGAAATTGGTTAGTGAGTCACGTGATAACATTAGATTTCAAATTCTGTGATTACTATATAATGATGATAATTCAAAAAAAAAATTTCCAATAATAAAAGCATTTTTAAATTTTATCGCGAGTATTTATAGTATTTATTTAAAAAAAAAATGTGTCAACCAAAAAAGTGTCTGTGCGTTTGTGTGTAACAACAATACATCGCGTAAAAAAACCGGAATTCTGTCCTTTTTACGGGTAACTTTCGTGTCGTTAAATTATTGGTTACATTTATCATCAAATAGGCAAAATGTTTTTTTGAGAAAACTCATTTTACATGACCGCGTTATCGGAAAATTTCTTTTATAATGGTACTGGGTTTAGACTCACAAAATCAAGCCGCGCTTCTTAAGGTCGTAATACTTGGCCTTATTTCCTTTGTGGCAATAGCTAGCAGATTATTTAGTATAATTCGTTTTGAGAGTGTAATTCACGAGTTTGATCCATGGTTTAATTATAGAGCAACAAAATATTTGGTTTCAACCTCATTTTATGATTTTTGGAATTGGTTTGACGAGCGTTCATGGTATCCTTTGGGTCGTGTTGTAGGTGGTACCGTCTTTCCAGGCTTGATGGTTACTTCAGCTACTATCTACAACATTCTTCATGCGCTTAACTTTCCCGTTGATATTCGTAATATTTGTGTGTTACTCGCCCCAGCTTTTTCGGCTCTCACTGCAATATCAGCATACCTTTTCACAGCCGAAATTAAAAATTCTTCAGCTGGTCTTTTGGCTGCTGCCTTTATTGGTGTAGCTCCAGGTTACATTTCTCGGTCTGTTGCTGGTTCATATGATAATGAAGGCATAGCAATATTTTTGCTTATGTTTACATTTTATCTATGGATCAAAGGCCTTAAAGAGGGTTCAGCTTTTTATGGTGCTTTAACTGCCTTATTTTATTTTTATATGGTAGCTGCATGGGGTAATTTTAAAGCGTTTTCTTTTTAGAGGGTGAAAAAAAAAAACTCTCGTTATAAGTAAACATTTTTTTTTTCACGAATATTAATTTCTTTTTTATTTTTTCTTTTCATTTGTAGGTGGTTATGTTTTTATAATCAATTTAATTCCTCTTCATGCATTTGTTTTAATATTAATGGGTAGATTTTCATCTAGATTATATGTAGCATATTCTTCTTTTTATGTTCTTGGTACTTTAATGTCGATGCAAATTCCATTTGTTGGATTTCAAGCTACCCGAACAAGTGAACATATGGCAGCTATGGGTAAGGAGATTCCTTTTTCATTTATGAGTATATAAATTATCTAATAATCTAAAAAAAAAATTATTTAATTTTAAAGGTATATTTTTTTTATTGCAAATAATTGCTTTTGTGGAACTTGTGAGAAGTCATCTCGCTTCAAAGCAATTTCAAATCTTATTCAAGAGCTTCATTGTCATTTCTTTTATTATCATGTTTTCTGCATTGGTTTTATTAACTTTGGGTGGATATATCGCACCATGGACTGGTCGTTTTTATTCTTTGTGGGATACTGGATATGCAAAGAAATATATTCCAATTATCGCATCTGTTTCAGAACATCAACCAACTGCATGGCCTTCTTTCTTCTTTGATTTGGAAATGCTTATTTTCTTATTTCCTGCCGGAATTTATTTATGCTTCCGTGAACTACGAGATGAACACGTTTTCGTAATTTTATACGGAATTACTTCATCATACTTTGCCGGTGTCATGGTTCGTTTGATGTTAACTTTGACACCAATTGTATGTGTAACGGCAGCTGTCGCCGTTTCACATTTATTGGATTTATATCTTGATATAAATGATTTAGAAATGGAACAAACGATAGATAAATCTGAATCATCTAATAAATCAAAGCACTCGGAGAAACCTGTTACAAAAAAAGTCAAAGAAAATGGTTCTCGTTCATCATCAAATCAACCTAAAATTAAAGGTTTTGATAGTCGTGCCATAGTCATTATGAATTTTTTCTTCTTTTTAGTTGTATTTATTTGGCATTGTACTTGGGTTACATCCAATGCGTACTCCTCCCCATCAATCGTTCTTGCTTCAAGAAATAATGATGGAACATCTTTTATTATTGATGATTTTAGAGAAGCTTATTATTGGCTTAGAAAAAATACGGATTATAATTCAAGGGTAATGTCTTGGTGGGATTATGGATATCAAATCGCTGGTATGGCAGATCGTACTACCTTAGTAGATAATAATACATGGAATAATACTCATATCGCTACAGTTGGAAAAGCCATGGCATCATCTGAAGAAGTTGCATATCAAATTATGAGGAGACATGATGTTAATTATGTTTTAGTTATTTTTGGTGGATTATTGGGTTATTCAGGAGATGATATTAATAAATTTCTTTGGATGATAAGAATTGCTGAAGGTGTTTATCCTGATGAAGTAAAGGAAGAAAATTATTTTACTGCACGCGGCGAATATAGGGTAGATGATGAAGCTACCCCAACTATGCGTAATAGTATCATGTACAAATTGAGTTATCATAATTATAATCAACTATTTAATGGTCAAGGTCATGATCGTGTTAGGAATGCTCGATTACCTTCGGAAACCATTCAATTAAGTACGCTTGAAGAAGCTTATACAACTGAAAATTGGATTGTAAGAATTTATAAAGTAAAAGATTTAGATAATTTAGGACGTAGTTTAAAACAAGCTACTGCATTTAATTTGGGTAAAAAAACTCATCGAACGAAAAATTCTAAAAAGAAATATGGAAATTATTAGAAATATATAATTTTGAGAGGTTTTTTTTTAAAAAAAAAACAAAAAAAAACACATTTTTCATATTTATTTCGCATTAAAAATATGTAGATAAAAGAAAAAGAATAAGAAAATTGTCTATTGTATAGAAGATTATATTAGGTTAAATCGAATTCTTTTTTTTTTCAATAAATAATTCTATATCTAAAATATAAAATAATGATAAAAATCCCCATACTCAAAAAGTAATCATATAATATATTAGGTAAATGACGTTGATGAGCTATAGTTATGAATAAATCCGTAATTCCAATCTATAAAAGAATTTATGTTGCAGGACTATCCAAACTGGAATTCTCTATTTGCTGGAAATAAGATTCCCATAAATTAATAATCTGAAATGACAAAAATGATAATTAAATATTAATCAATCCCATAAATAAGAGAATCAGTTTCATTTTCATTTTTCATTTTTTCACTTACTTCCATTTGAGTCTGAACCATCGATTCCAATAAGGCTTCAACACTATTCTTAAAGTCTTCTACCTTTTCCTTATCAAATCTATCCAATTCAGCTTTGATAAGGTTAGATACATCTTCGAACTCATGTCTATATTCATCTACTTTATACTCGGTCTGTATTAATGAATATCAAAGAGTGTAAATCATATAAGATATTATTGTTTTTAAAAAAACCAACCAACCAACAAAATTAATATAATAATATATACATCGACAATTTGAGTCAGCATATTTGAAAGCCTTTCTTGACTAAATCTTCCTTGTGCTTTTGATCTTTCATAATAGGACTTTTTCTTTTGTAAATCGGAAATGGAATTTTGCCATGTCTGATGAACTTTGGCACGTGAATTGAACGCAACCTATAGCAAATATAATTAATATTATTAAGGACGAGAAAAAATGTACCTTTATTAAAACATTACAAACTTTAATGGATCCAATTATACGAATGTACTCTTCTATAGTATTTTCTAATGTGATCACGTCCTGATGTGCCTTAAAAAAAAATAAAAAAAAAATTGTCAAGAGAATTATTATCGTAAATTACTTCTTAAAGATTAGTATAACAAGAAACCTGTTTCTCGTGCAATTCTCTGATTTTTTGTTGTATAGTTCCTAAAATCGTTAAATTATTGGCTAAAGATTTGTTGATGTTGAGTTCAGCATCGGCCAACGATAATAAGCTATCCCCAAATTCAACTGTTGCACTACCCAAATCTAAAAAACAATACGTTTTTTATCAAGGTTTATTATCATGAAGTATAATGATATAACCAGAATTTTTACCTTTACGTTGTTTTACCATGGCTTCGACTGATTTAAGCAATGTTTTCAACTGTGATTCCAGAATGTCTAATTGATTCCTTCGACCTTCAAACCACTGAAATTATCAAACAATTTTTAATTAATATGGATAATAACAATAACATTAATATAATTGATTCGTCAATAACTCACTTCATCCGTTTCTGTAAATTTGTTAAAAGTTGTCGCATTTGACACTGCTTCACCTAATGACTTTAACACGCCCTTAGATTCGTCTTGATTTTTTCGTTTAACCTAAATATCAATAACAATTGAGATAGAATTCTTTGTTAAAATTAAAAAATACAAACATAAAAATTTAACTCTCACATCAATAGTGAATGTGTCAGACTCCAAAAACAACTTTAGGTCTGGGTCACGATATAATATAGGATGAGAAGTAATTTTATTCAAACATTTTTCAAGAGCTTGTCGTCGATTTTCCACAAATTCATCTTGAAAACGACCTGATAATGAATTAAACAAAAAGAAAAAGTATAAATAAAAATAAATTATAAAATTAAAATTAAATATATATTAGATTAAATACCAATGGCATGTTTTCCTGGCACGGGAGGGACAATGACTCCAGGATTGCCGAATGTTAACTGATTATAAAGCCATAAGAAATCGCGATATCGTCTTAATACAGTAAAGTCTTGATTTCTAAAAGCCGAAGACGTAGTCTTGTTATGTAAATAATTACATAAGTGCAATTAGGAAATTAAATACTTCTTATCTTCTAACTATAATTTCATTAAAAAAAAGTGCATACCCGAGTTCTGACTTTATAAATGATGTGCGCACTGATAGCGTCACCAATCTTTTGAGGATCTTCAACTGTGATATCAAAGTTTGGCATTGAGCTGTTTTGCAGATCAGACTAGGAAAATAGGAAAATAAAAACAAATATGATTTCGTTAACAACATTTAACAAATATTAACAACGCGAGAGTTTTACCTGGATAGAATTATAACCCAAATTTGCAAGTCTTCGATCATTGCAAGCTCTTATAATAGTAGTCTCGTCTTCAAGAGAGTCTTCACCACTACTACTTTCGTGAATATTACTTTCAGTAGAAACTAACGAAGTAGCATCGATTCCTTTTACGGAAGACACATCTACATCTTCGAATTCCCTTTCATCAAGTCTGGAAGAATGTATTGCTGAATTATTTAAATTGTTTTTATGAGTAACCTGACTAACTACAATGCTAGAATCATTCACTTCAGTGTCAGAAGTTTCTTCTGATGCAAATAAAGGCGACACAACATCATGAAATGGATTGGAAACGTCCATTTCACTTAAAGTTTCAGATATGGTATTGCTTGAGGGCCTGTGCAGGAGATCATCAAAGTTGTTTTCAAATTCAGATTCAGCCATTTTCGCTTAAATAAAATCGCAGGGATGAAATATTGTTTTAAAGGTTCGATTAATGTTTCGCGTCGAAATAATTAACTGTAAAATTTTAAGTTGACTGAATGATCAATTCCCAGTGGTATGGTAGCCAATTAATTTCATATAATATAAAAATAGAAATTTCCAAACTGCGGTCATCTTAATTTACTACAAATATCCAGTGTTATTTTTACATACCCAGAATTTATCTTTTCCTTTTATATATTATATATAATTTTACCAATTCTTTTACGCTCTTTCTTCTTTTCTCATAATTTTACGACACAAAATTATTTTTTGTTAAAGGATTGACTACTCTTCTTAGTTGTAATATTTTTGGCTAATAATATTTTTCTTCTTTTCCTCGATCTTTAGACTTTAATTGCTTTCATCTTTTCGTTTTTTGCGATTCACTTTTTGGGCAACTTTAACCAACAAAGTGTCTAGATAATCTGTCTCTACACATAAATAAAGTCGAAAGGGAATTTAAAATATTTGAAATAGAGTTTTGCCGCAACTATGATGGTGGCTTCTACAGTTAGTGAAAACTCTGCGCCAAAACATCTGATTATTGGTTTGTATAGCAATTTCTATTTTTTTTTTTTTTTACAGCATCTCTAGTATTTTTTATTCAATACTTAAATTTTTCAACTTTAAAAGGGGTAACCGAAAGTGTCATGGAAAAAAAAACGGAAAAAGTCGAACGGCGACACACACCTCCTAATAATGTTGTTGAGCCACTAATTATAACTACAACAACTACACAAATAATTGACACACAAACAATATACTCTTCCTCACCAACAAATATATTAAATAAAGATGGCATGATAATTCACGGCGAAGCTATATCTAAAGACATTCGTCCTTCAAGAACTCATTCTGATCCATCAGTTACATCAGATAAGCAATCAATGTCTACTACTGATGAAAAAAGGACTGTTAGTTTTCCTGCAAATGTTGTTACATCAAAGCCGACCAATTCCAATGGTGTAGACGGTATATCTGGAATCAATTCAAACACAGATTCGCAAAATAATACTTCTGTACAAGAAATAAAAACACCCAAAGGACTTGTTCGAAGTTTTACTTCGCCAATTCCACAATCACCTAAACGAAGACCTAATAGTATGACTGCTTTGACAGATGAAAAAGGTCAAAATTTTCTTCAACGTTCAGCTACCACAGCGGGGAAATCAAAGAAAAATGCATCAGCTTTGGATGACTCTCAGGTAGAGGCAAATAAAAATAAAGAAGGAAAGCATAGAAGGAACACTATTAATGCAAAAGATATTTATGAAGACATCGCACTTGACGAAGAGACACAAAAATGGGCAGAAAATGTCAAAAGGAGATTATCAAAGCGTAGAACCCGGGACAAGGATAAGGATGATATAGATGATGGGGTTATGATTGGTACAAGGATCGGTGAAGATCATGTTAATTATGTTCTTATGTATAATATGTTGACGGGTATACGAGTGGGCGTAAGTTTATTATATTAATTTACTTTTTTTAAAATTATTCTCTATTCTTTTGATTTTGGTAAAAAATTTTTTTTAAAAGGTTTCTCGATGTAATGCAAAAATGCATAAAGATTTAATCGACGCTGATTTCAAGGCCGCACACAAATTTTCATTTGATATGTAAGAAACTATTAAAAATTATGTAACTACTAGACTATTATTGAACAACTTCAGTATTTTGAAAAGTTATTCACATCAAATTTATATTTATATAGAACGGGTAACGAACTCACACCTTCAGCTAAATATGACTTTAAATTCAAAGATTACGCTCCATCGGTTTTCCGTAGTCTTCGTGAATTTTTTCACATAGACGCTGCTGATTATCTAGTTTCTTTGACAAGTAAATATATTTTGTCAGAGTTGGGTTCACCGGGTAAAAGTGGTAGTTTCTTTTATTTTTCCCGAGATTATCGGTTTATTATTAAGACTATACATCACACTGAGCACAAATTTTTGCGCAAGATTTTGAAGGAATATTATGAGGTTTGTCAAAAATATTTTAATAATTGTTTAAAAAATATAAAAAAGAAAACTTGGAGATAATATTATGTTATTTTTAATAGCATATAAGAAATAATCCAGATACACTGCTTTCCCGCTTTTATGGACTTCATAGAGTAAAATTACCACGTGGACCAAAGATTCATTTTGTAGTTATGAACAATATATTCCCACCTCATCGAGACATCCATGAGACTTATGATTTGAAGGTATCTTTGTTAATTAATATAAATATATATTTCTTTATAAATGATTTTTAAAGTACAAAATTATGTATAACTTCTTATTAGGGTTCAACTGTTGGACGTGAATATGATGAAGCGGAAGCGACTAAGAATCCACGCGCAGTCCTTAAAGATTTGAATTGGATTAATCGTGGCCGACATTTGGAACTTGGCCCTGAAAAACGTAAACTTTTTGTCGAGCAGCTCGAAAAAGACGTTTCAGTATGTTTTTAATTAAATATAGTTTCATAATTTTATTATTCATATTTGCATAAATTCACTTTTTTTTTTTAAAAAAAAAACTTCTTTATATAAGCTGCTTCAACGTTTGAATATTATGGATTATAGCCTTTTAGTAGGGTTACATGACACTTCTCGTGGCAATAAGGATAAAGTTCGAGAAGATTTCTTTGTGTTCCAGGTACGTAAAATATATATATATATATATTTTTTTTAAAAAAAAAAATGTTTATAATACTGTAATTCATTATGTCCGTTTGATTTTAATATAGCCAGATACAAAGAAAATTAAGCGCACTCCTTCGAGTCATAAGCGGGAAAGTAAAGCTTCGAAATTACGAAAAGCCGTAGGGGAAACGGAACCATCGAAATTAGATCCTTCGACCACAAAGCTCGTGTTGGATGCACATAATGAGTAAGTCTGACTAGAATAGTTATTAATTTCATATCATTCAAGAGATTTTCTTTAATAAAAATTTTGAACGTTTTTTATTGATTATTTTTAGACGTCAAAAGTGTAGATTTAATATGGACGATGGTGGCTTTGCCGGCACAGACGAACAAAATAATCCTACCAATTACATTTATTACTTGGGCGTTATTGATATTTTGACGCCATATAATACTGTTAAGAAGGTCGAACATGCATGGAAATCACTAAAAGATGACAAGGTACTTTATGAATAAAAGTTTTACATTCTACAATATATTTTGTAGAATAAGTTTTAATTGTGTTTTTTTTTCAGTTGATGATTTCCGCTGTACATCCGCGATGGTATGGTAAACGTTTCTTAGACTTTATGTTTAAGACTATTAAACATAACGATTATGTATCTACGGAACATTCTGAAGCGGAAGTTTGGGAAAAAAATCTTAATGACGAGACAATTGAAACGGGGGCCTCAACTTCGTAATATTGTAAATTTTAAATTTATAATATTTGAAGTAAAAAAAAATCAATCAATAAATCAATAAATAAATCACTTCCGATCACCTTACCTTCAATATTTCATCTTATCTTTTTTTTTTCGTTCCCATTATTTTTGTCAAAGAAGTTCCAAAACATGGTTTGGTACCTATATATTTATCTTATCCTTTCTTTTACTTTTGAGTATGATAGCAATTATTTAAATCCTTATTTATTTCCACTATCTTTTATCATCATATTTTTGATATTATCAACCTTGTTAATGTTTTCGATATTGGATAGGTGATTATGTTCAGTGAAGATTTAGTCAATTTTATCAAAGTCCAATTTATTGTAATCTTCAACTTTTACTTTTCCATACCTATACTTGTCGAGTGGCATTTGAACAAGAAAACATTCATTTTTTCTTAAGATATCATAGATGATGCATATCATATGTTTCTTTTCACAATTTATTCAACAAGCAATATTCATGACTGATATTTTTCTAACAATAGCAATTACACTGCGTTTACTTACTACAAGTTATACATTTAATACATTCTTTTGTTCACAACTCATGCTTTCACTCTTATTTTTTATACATACAAATTGGTGTATTATATTTATTAAGCGAAGATATAAAATTTTTATTCGCTTGGCTCCTTTCAATGTTTTTATTTAGAAAAACATTATCCTTTCTTTTCATAACTTAAACCCAACAACCCAACAAAAAATCCTACCAATTTTTTTTCCCTCCTCTTTTTTTATATTGTACAGTCAAATAATATATATAATATATATATTTATACATACATATAGATATATATATAAAATATATGAAAATAGTTTTGGTTGGGGTTTTTTTTTTCAATTATTTATATTTTACTAAATAGATATTCATTATTCTATTTATTCCTACTCATTAGTTTTAATATACATTTTTGATTAGATAGGCGAAGAAAATGCATCCATTTTACCTTTGACTTATAAATATATATAAAAACATATATATATTATATATATTCAAAATGGATTTCTTTTTTACAAGACATTTGTTCACCTTTTTTTTTTTTTTTAGAATAAATATTATTTAACAATAATCATCGAAATTTTGCGAAAAAAAATTAAAAGATAATAAGTAAGTAAAATTTTCTTTTTCTTTTTTCACTCTTATACCATATATTCGTAAAAAAATATATAAACTGACATTTAATATAGTTGGTTATTATATAATACATTATTTCTTTTCTTCTCTTGTATTTAATTTTATTTGTTTTCTTGTTTGTAATATTGGGTTACTATATAATTACTTAATTTATATAAATAAATAAAATATATAATATAGAAATATTTTTTTATAATTTGCTTTGATCACGTGACTTAAATGTTTATAAGGTCATATGATACGTAATACGTTGATGAAACTTGGATCATTTATTTAATTGGAAAATGTCAAGTAGATCAATTTTTTTTGTGCTCTATATTTTCCGTTAATATTTAATGCTTTATATAAAGTGAAAAAATTTATTGTGAAAATGTAAAAAAAAAAATTAAAAAGCACTGAACAAATTTCTTTAGATGTAATACAAGAAGTTAAAATATAATAAAGGAAAGAAAAGGTGCAATGACCAGATAAACACCAATATTGCACCAACCAACACGCACATATTACAAAGAAAATAATAAAAAACTTATACTATAGTGGGACGTCAAGTAAAAAAATTCAAGATATTTAATTAACCAATAGCATAACCTTTCGTTCCCTAAAGCCACCATTACACTAATATAATGTAAAAATTACAAGAAAAGAAAGGACATTGCGAAAGAAATTTATATTGAAATTTACATTGAAATTTTTGTTTTTTTGTTTTGTCAGTGATAGTGTGATAACAATTTATTAAATTGTAAAACAAATACGAAATAAAAAGAAACAATATGACAATAAACATTGGTCATATAATTAGTTATACTCACTAGCATATTTGCGCGTCCATTCCCGAGCAGTAGCTTCATAACGAGAACGATCGGTCTTGTACACGTGCGCAATTTCGGGTACAAGTGGATCATCTAATATTTAGTATTTTTAAATAAAAACAAAAGATTAGATCCAAATAAGAAAAAAGAAAAAAAAAGGCTGTTAAGATACATACCGGGATTAGGATCAGTTAACATTGAACAAATAGACAAAAGCACTTTAAGAAATAATAATTTTGATTAAGTGTTTTTTTTTTTTACGCGAAAGATCCGTTACATAAAATTTAATGAATTAGTATAATTATATAAATTACCTTTCGAGATAGTAAGAGCTGGTGACCATTGATCCCTTAGAATATCCAGACATATACTTCCGTTACTGTTAATATTCGGATGATAAATTCTTGTTGTAAAATTTACCTACATACAAAATGATTGTGTAAGTGAACATACGCATAGAATCGTAAAAAAAAATTATACAAATGTGTATATACCTTTGGTGGTTTAAACGGATAATCTGTGGGGAAGTGAATATTAAGGAAAAATACACCTCCGGCATATGGAGAGTCCCCCTAATCCAAATTATAATGTGTAAGGAAAAAAAAAATATCAGAAAAAATACTGAAAATTTAGAAAAATGACTGGAGGAAGACTACTTACAGGACCCATAATTGTCGCTTGCCAATGAAAAAGATCATCCCCAATGGGACCAGCGCTACACGATGACGGTGGGTCACGCCCTAAGTCGAGCAATTCCTGACAAAATAGAGAATAAGGGAAAAAAAATTTAATAAGTATGATTGCCGCAGTTGAAAAGGTGAAAAAATAAAATAAAAAAAGAATATCTCTATATCGTAATTTGTGTGATTCCATATATACGTAGTATTAAACTAAAAAAAAACATCTAAAACTTTTGTTACCAAAACAATGGTATATATATGTGTGAAGTTGTACTTGACTTCTTTTAATCGAAGACCAAGTGTATACTATGAAAAACAATCAAGACCCTGATCCGGCTTATTGACATCTCCTTTGCTCAAAAGACATCGCATTTACGCAAAAGAAACTTGAGGATTTGTTAAAGTGAAAAAAGAGCACGACGGTAAAAAAGCCACCAAGGTCCGTAAAAACAACGGTCAACACTGAACAAAAAAAAATTTTCTTCTGATATAATGACTTAACACAACTTACTTTGTTGATTCTTTTAAGTGCCATTTCGTTTATTAGAAAAAAGAGTAGTTATTTGTAGAGTAATAAAGTGTGTGTTGCAGAGAAGAGATGAACCGAAACTTTTTTTTTGAAGGTACAAGGCTAGAATACCGGGGGTATGTGGAATTATTAGAAGGGCAAACTATTTTGGGGGAGTGACCAGTTATTTATATATGGTTATTTATATAGTATATTATGACTTTTGATTCCTCGTGATAATTTTTATGATTGGGTTGCCCGCAGCCTGCGAAAAGCGTGATATAAGAAATCACGCCCAGTCTTACACAAAAAATTTCTACATGCAATGCATTGATCACAGTTGTTGGCTAAGTTGGCTAATTATCACACGACGAAGTAATAATAAGAATTTAATGAATGAAGACTAATTTAATTGGATTATCAATAAATTTAAGAAAAATTTTTACAATTCATATAATAAAATTCTTTAATTAATAAATTTTTATATAACTTTTATATTATTAAAATATATATAATTAAATATTTTATAAAATTATTTTTATATCATATGCAGTAAAATCACATTACGGATCATATGATTTACTATACCTAATGACTTGATTTTACTGGAAACGTTCTCATATAATATATATACTTTAAAATTTATATGTATTATACATATATTTTTAGTCTAAAGCATAATGAAGAATTATATGTATCTATAAATGGTCTACCTGCTTGACTATTGAGTCAAAAGTTATTTCTATTTACCTATATGCTATATTATACTTTCTAATTAGAAATGGTTCATATCTAAATTAAATAAAAATATTACTTTATAAATGTTTTTGATAACAATAAACAATCAAAAAAAATCCTTTTTTATTTTATTTTGATATTTATAAACTTTATTTTATTACTTTATAAAATGTATTATGTAAAAATTAAATATTTGTTTTATTATATAATGTCTTCTAATTGTAAATATTCTGTTTTTCTTTTTGTATTTTATTTGAATAGTATCAAAATATACTAGTATTGGTGATTCAAATAATCTCAAATGACCAAATGACTTGTTATTGGTCATTTGGATCATTTCAAATTCAAATGACTAATAGTAGGTCATTTACTTAAACCAATCATTTTAAAGCTCATTTGATATTTTTTAAATTTTATTTGAATATTTAATCTTGTATTAAACTACATATGATATGTAAAATCATAATCTTTAGCTATCTTATATAAGTCTTAATTTTGATCTAAACTAGTTAATTCATTTATAAAAACTGGTATTATTAAACTATTATTGAATATTTTAGTAAAATTTCATTTAGAAAGAGGATCATTAGTAGGATAAATTGTATAATCTAAGCTACAAATTCTAAAGGATCTACATTTTCATTTTCCAAATGATTTTATTATTAACCATATCCATCCAATTTTGCATTATATTTGCCTATTATTTTTGTAGAATTAATAGCATCAGATTCATTATTATCTAATAAATTAAACTCATTTACTTTTTCATCATCACTAAATACTATATTATTTATAATTTTTTGTTCAGTATTTTCACTTTTTTTAACATTTTCTTATTCATTTGTTAAATCATATAGTTAAATTGGTATTGCTATATTATTTTGACAAAATTTATTTTCAGTATTTTTAATATCTACTTGTTTTTTATATATAATATATCACTTCTTAATTAACACATTCCTAAACCTTTTTATACTTTTAAAATACAAAATATTTATAATATAAAATTTAATAAAATAATAATATTAAATTAGAGAATTATATTTAAATATAAAATAAAAATCTTAATAAAGATGATTTCTTTATTTTGAATGTAAAAATCCCATATTAGACTAAAGTCTTTCTACTGAAGCTGAATTAATTCATATTCTAAATAAATAAAGAGCGAATTGAAATAACTTAGAAATTTGACATTTTGCAAAATTCTAATAATCAATTATATTATAATCAAGCTGAGTAAATGTAATCATATTAAAAGGATAAATTTCTCATTGATATTGAAGATATTTATGTAAAATTTTGTTAGAGATTTATTAAACCAAACATTAAAATAATAGTTAATCTACTGATCAAAATAAATATAAGTAAGATTTGTTACATTTTTTATTAAATTTAGAAATACAATATTCAGAATGTAAAACTAATATTAAAAGTAAAGGTGGTTACTTTTATTGTTTCCAATACAATTTAAGTTTAATTATCATTTGATTACCAAATGATTCATTTTGATGTTTAGAAAAAATTTTTATAAGCCTTCTAAAATAAAAAACAATTTTATAAAGATGAGCAATATCTTTTTGTAATCTATTTAAAGCTACATATAAAGGTAAAATTAAGTCTTAAAATTCATACAAATGATTCCAAAAAAGTGAATCATTAATAATAGCAATAATTTTAGGTAAATAGAATAGTTATTCACATGTTAAACCTGTTTTTTATCGTATATGATCACTTTAGAATGTATTAAAATTGCCAATACATTCTGGTAAAAACCTAGTAATTAAAGTCTAATATAAAATAATTATCATTATTAAATTTTAATAAATTTAAAATTTTTAAATTTTTAAGAATAAATAAAAAAAAACTTACTTTAAAGCAGCTTCAGTTTTTAAAATGTTATAAAAGCAAAAATAAAAACTATTCTATCAGATTTCTCCAGGTGAAGTTAAAGCTATAGTTTTTTTATATAATACTTTTTGTTTATTTCTAAGTTGGCCTGTAAAGTATGCTAAAGAATGAAAATAACTAACTATTTTGATAGCTTTAGTAGAAGTTTACCGATATGTATTTAACTCTTTTAAAAATTTTGCCAACTATCAAAAATCATTTGATATATCATGCATAGTAAAAAAAACTTTGTTTAGATATTTAATGCATATAATTCTTCTTTATTTATAAAAAAAAATAAAATATAATTTAATTAATTTATAATTTAAATAAATTATTAAAAAATTAATTTGCTTATCAAGTAGCAGTATATTTGCTAGCTAAATTTGACATAAACAATTAAGCTCAATATTATTATTTTCTGCATTATTCATAATTATTTTAATATAATTGATAACATCTTCAGTACAGGAACGCTTATCGCTAATATTCTAAACTTCTCAAATAAGAGTTTTACCCTGTAATGTAATTAATATAATACCAAATAAATGTTTTTATTTGACATTAATCTATCCATCAAATGTTGTGATAAGACCAATATTATTCTCTTATACTATTTTGATCATATCTTGTATTACCAATTTAATTAAATAAGGTAAAATACAATCACTTATAGTATGTTGTCCTAATAATTTCAATGCTGATGAAATAAAATAAAATAAAGCTTTAATTTCCTCATTTTTAAGAAATAAAAAAGGTAACCTATTAGATATTATCATTTAGAGAAGTAAAATTTCAAAGTATGATTTATCTTTCCTTGATAAAAAACATAATAAATAACTTTCAATAAATGTTTGCTTCAATATTAATGAATATGACTCTACATCTTTACTTTCTAAATTACATAATGATTCTTCTTTAAAAAAAGGTTCATTAGTATTAGCTAATCTCTCAATATAAAAAAATAATTAAATTATATTATTATCTAATTTTTCATCTAAAATAACTGCATATTTTTTTTTGTTTATTCTCTACTGATTTTCTCACTTTTTTTATCTTCAGGAACTTCATGAGAAAGAATAATTTTTTCTTTAGAAACGTCAAGTTCAAAATTTTTGCATTTTAAAAAATAGGCATGACAAAGTTTTACTTTATTTGAAACAAAACAATTATCTTTAACTGAAGCAACTGCTAATATGTGTTTTTTTTTATACAAAATTTACATACTGCATGCTTGTTAGAACTTTTTTTAAGGGTTTTATTAATATAAAAAATTCACAAAATTATGTGGGATTTTACCTATACTTGCAACTTTCAATAATACAAAAAAAATTGTATATAACAAAGTCTAAACTTTATTTCTGTAATGTAAGATAACAAAAAAAAGGTTAAAAATTTTTTTAATATAAGATGATCAAGTATTACAGTTTTTTATTAGTTTAAGCAAATGACTTTCAAATAATTTCAAATGATATGACTATCTAAAAGAGGTTATTTAATCATTTGTCATTTGCAAAATATCCTATTTTAAATAATCCAAATGATCAGATCATTCAGAGGTCATTTGAAGGTCATTTCAAAATGGTCAAATAACCTGATTATTTGTTCATCACTGAGTTATACAGACATATTTTTTTATTCTTTCTTTAATATTCTTTTAATATATTAAAAGTAAAATGTTTTAAAGTTGAGATTCAATGGGTAAGTAAACTTTTATAATATAATGAATAAAAGATCTACAGCAAATTCAGTATTTCTTAGTTCTATTTTTACTTTTGATATTATAAGTTCTAAAACTCTTATAAATTATAATAGCATAAGCAAAATATAAAAGAATCTGAACTTTGAATATATTGATATGAATATGATGACTTTTGATATTATATAGTATAATTGATAAAAATTTATATAATATAATATTTTATTTAAGTTAGTGATATGCATTTATACTTTTAATGATATAAATTTTAATTAAAAGCTTTCAAGTCAAATAATTTTAATAATTTTATTAGAAAATTATACTTCTAAAACTTTTAAAAATACTTCTAATAGTGCTTTCAATTTTTCAATAATATATCACTAATATAGGTGATATCAGTATTATATATAGACATTGTTCTAGTGATTTTTAGCAAATACAGGATGGTTAAAAGTCTATATTCAGGACTGTATCTACAAGACAGTTAGAACATAAACTGATATTAGATAACTTTTAGCCAGAATTAATAAGAGATATAGTTAGTATTGTCAGTATTAATGTAAACAAAAAATCCTGAACATAATAAATATAGACAATTTGGTCTAATCTGATTTATATCTGTATTCATATTACATGACAATACTAGTAATATTATATTAAAAATTTCTATACTTAGAGTATTGATAATTTGCAATTATATAAATAAAATATTATACTATATAAATTTTCATCAACTATACTATATGATATTAAAGGTCATATCATACTTAATAATATTTAACAGTCATTTTATAACTATAATTAGAACTACTTTAACCTTTTGAATTTGTAATAATATCTCTTTAATATGTATCAAAGTTTATAAAATCTGCTATAAAAAGTGAAAGTAATTCATTTTTTTTAAATAAAATAACTTGTATTATTTTTAATACTCTGTTTATTAACTCTATTTCTATTCATAAATTTGCTATTAACATTACTTATGATTATTTTGCTAATAATAGTTTAATTTTAAGTTTTTTTATCATGTCTAAATTGGTTCACATTTACCTGTGTTCTGCTAATAACTTAGCTACTGGATAATTCAATAATTAAAGCATTTTTGTGTTAAATATATCTATATTATTTTATGTCATTAGTATCAAAATGACATCTGAATATACTTGATTCATATTTCCTTCAAATCTGATGCTAATCATTTAGGCTGCTAACTTCTTCATGTAATTTTAAAAATATATCTTGAAATGCCTATTATTTTTTATTTTTTTCTAATTATCACTATAAGATCTCAAGTTTTTACACTTCTCTGAATTCTTAATATGCAGTTATTCTATTATTTGATTTTTATTTTGTGATATATTGCAGGTATATATAGAAAAATCTTATATTGATAGCAATTATCTAAAATCATCAAATAGTAATATAGATTATTTACCAAATACTTTGTCCTTATTTTTAAAAATACTTGTCTTAATTTATATTAATTATTACAAATATTTTATGTTTTATTATACTTTTCTTATTAATAATAAAGTAAATTAACTTTTTAAATCATTCTTATAGTTATTTCAGTTAATTATTATTTAACTCGATTACTGATTTGTTATTAATAGATATAGATAATAATTAATAAATTATTATTTAATTATGTTAAATACAGTAACTTCTATAGGTATAATTACTTATATCAGTGTATTTGATCTATTTTCTACTATTATATTAATATGCTTTTATATTAATTTGATTAGGTAAGATTTTTCTGTACCTATAGTACCTACTACTATAATTTTTAATAGTTTAACTTAATTTTCTAAGAATATGTTTTAATAATATACTTCTATTCATGTGAAAACTCTTTTCTAATTTTATTTAGTTTTTAAGAATTAATATTTTTATTTTTTTACTTTTTTTTTTATTAATTGTTAAACATAATGCAGGAATTCTCATGCATTTGCTATATTATTATTAGAATAATTTAGTTATGAATTATTCATGTAGTCATAATTTCAATTTATATTTTTGATTTCTAGATCTAATAAATTACAGCTAATTTCATAATTTATAGACTATTAATAACTTTGTAAAATTATGCTAATTTGTTTTCAATATACTGCATAAATTTTTAATTACATTTTTCCAAAGGTGCTATATACATAATATATGCTTACTATTTCTAATTTCTATTTTACCTGATGATTCAGAAGAGAAATAAAAGCATATCATTGGATTAGTGTTAGAGCATTTTTCTTTTCTATTTTTAAGCGATAGTAGTGAATGTGATGAGCGATTTGATCTTAATAGTTTAACATTCTGCTCATTATATAATAAAGATCACAAAGAAGAAAGTTTATGGAATGATATAAGAGATGAATAGGATGCTGGTGAATATTTCAGAGAATAAACTTATTATATCACATGCAAAGATCCTCTTAATCATGGAATCCTAATAGTATCTTTAAAAGCATAGACTTCATCTTATGAACCAATCACCTGAAATGCGCTAAAAAAATTCTTGCTGAATTTGTTTCTTTTTTCTGAACTCACATTACGTATTTATACTGTAATCATTTATTTTAGTGTATTATATGTTCCTTTAGAACCCAATCTAGCCAAGAGTATATCATGCATTTTCATTCAAAATTTCTAAAAGATATAGGCTAATCCTTTTTTTTTTTAGAACCTAGTGAGCAAAAAGAAGGTGGTAAGACAGAATGTCATTAAAAAGAGAATCAAAAATAAAAATAGAGCAATTAGAATCTATGATTTTGTTACCCTTAAAATTAGATCTGCAAAATTGATCTGCAAACGATCTACAGTCAATCAAATTAGTATTACAGTAGTGAAATGATTAACATTAATTACATTAATTGATTGCCTAAAATGGTAGTAAAATTGATTTGCAAAAAAACTCTCTCTTACATGAATTCCCAATTTCAAAAAAAGATCAATAAAAAGAAATAAAATGCCAGTTACTAGAGCTACTTCAGCTAACAAATAATACAAACAAACACAACAAACTAACAAACGAACTAACTACATCAACAATGGTGAAACTTCTGGTTCTAGAACTATAAATACAACTGAAAAAACTTCTCTAAAAAAACAAAAAACAACTACTACTTCAAACGAACAAACTGATAATATTATAGTGCAAAATATTGTTAACAACTAAGCCTCAGAAACTGTTATCCCAACACCTTTAAAGAACTTACAACCTTTAGAAAATACTGAAAATTACATACCAGCTGATATAGAAGTTGACCTAACTAAACTAACCAACCCTAATTTTACCAAAACTTACAACTAATGATTCTATGCACGTCAAAGACAATACTCATGACATGTTCGAAGATACAGGATTTGAATACGAACTTCCTAAAAATGATAAAGGAAAAACTAAACAATCTTAGTCTGATAAAGTCTCTGAAAATGAGTCACGTGAATAAGAAAATAAAGATGCTACCTACAACATCATCACTATTCTAACGCGTTTTTACACAACTGATAACACGTTTGATATAAAAGGCAATTCTTTTGCAGAAAAACATACAAACATTAACTCCCTATTCATTCGATATAACGGCTATCAAGACTCTAACTATATTTTCAAAATGAGAAAATTCTTTGTCTACTTTCGTACAATGGAAGAACTCCTGCATACAATCAAGAATATTCAAGAAATACAACATAATCTAATCTTCATAGTTGTGGACCCAGCTCAAAAGCAAATTAAACAAGATGACGAAAAATGAAGGATCCTGAAAATCTCTGACATTCCTTTGTTTGTCAAATCTGACGTATTACAAAATTATTTCGCCAAATATAGCATAATCACCAGATTCTCAATGATCATCTGTGGCCTATAACAAATTGCCTTTATAATTTTTAAAAAAGCTGAAACCATCAAACCTTTCTATAATGATCACTGGTCCATCCAATTTCTAGAAAATGCTTTACGTGTAGAGCCTACCGACCTTGATACTATGCAAATCTCCCTTCGTCAACAATTTGAACTAAAATTGACAGGACTTTTGCTAAATACTAACCAACAACAACTTCAAGATTTTCTCACACACATTAAGGCTAAATCTTGCTTCATTCCCAAAGATCAACAATATCATCTCTGATCTTACGCTTTCATCAATTTTACTTCTCTAGATGACCTGGATGCTGTAGTGGTGCAATCCCAAAAATTTAAAGGAAGAACCATATTCTGGATGGATCCTTCTGCTAAACATTGTCGTAGCTGTGATGTACTTAGACATGAATTCAAAGACTGCTCTAATAGAAAACCTGCCAATCCTTATAAACTACTGTATGATCGTTTTAAACCTGAACAATACCGGCTACCTCGTATTTTTAACAAAAGCAACCCAAACGACCTTTCATTTTTAAATATCCTTACTGACCAAAAATGACACATCATTAAAGATCCTTCTAAAACGTCATAAAATATCACTGATGCTCTTAAATTAGTACAAGAACAACTTGACTCAATTGATAACAAACTCCTTGCAATCAATGATGAAATCAAAGCCATCAAATCTGAACTTACAATCTATGCAGATGACATAAACAATATTGGTTTCTATTTAAACTGTTATAAATTTATGCATAATATTAAATATGATCAAAATCATGTTCATGACCCAAACTACAAATTTCCATCACATGATAACTTTTTGATGCCTATTGATGAACAAACTTCTGAACCATAAATCCTCCAAACGCAAACAATTATTCTGATTCAAAATGTTTCACTATCATCTCCACCTGACAATCTTCAACATATAGGTTTTGTTGAATCGTCCATCAATGATATCAAAAATGAAATGTACAATCTTATTTTTATTATTACCCTATTATTCAAATGGCATCTAACTCCAATTAATGATGGCACAAACTAACAATAATTCTTTTGATATCCAAAAGCATTAATTTAATAAGAAAAATTCACAAATGATAATTTTCATATGTAATGCAATAATCAAAAATTTTTTTCTTTCACCACACATAACATTAGAAGCTGTACTTTAGATGTTAAACTAACGCAAATCGAACAATTTTTCATTAATTACAACATAGATATTTTAGGTCTTTCAGAAACTTATTTTAATAAATCGTAACCTTTTTATTATTCACGAAATCTAAAATCAAAACCTTATCGTTTTCTATTTTCATCGAATAATCCGTCATAAACTGTCAAGAAGTCAGTTTTATTATTAGAAACTATTTATATGATCATATTTTTTTTTTACAAGTTTCTCTTTGATAGAATAGCATATATTGATCTTCAGTTCAAGAACAAAACCAAATTAAGGATCTTTCAAATTTATCTTTCTGTGAATTACAGTGATAATATACAGGTCAACTTAAAAAACAAATAGAAGCAAAATTAACAGAGTTTATATTAGATGCATAAAAAAAGTCTTTCTACATAGTCATAATGGGTGATTTTAACGTAGACATTTATAACAATTCCAGTTATTTGACTAAACAATATAAAGAAAAACATCTCTTTATCAATAAACTTTTCAACCTCAATTTCATTTTAACTAACACTTTAAATCACACTTCCTCTACCTCATAACCCTATATATACATCAATCCAGTATCCAATAAAACTTCACATTTAGATTATATTTTCACATCCTCAGCCCTCACATACGATCTGACAATATACAAAATTTTAGACAAATCCTACACTATTTACGAATCTGACTACCTGCCAATTTTGATTTCATTGTACAGAGATAATTTATTCCATAACTTATCAAGTATCTATTGTAAACAACACAAAACTATAAGAAAATCATTCAACTACAACAAAACTGTGAACTTGCATTAGGACTATACATGAAGTCAAAATGAAAACCCAAAAGTCGAAATGTTTCGACTTTGGATGTCAAAGTCGAAATGAAAAGTCGAAATGGTCGAAATTACGTCATATCACATGATTTTT
>CAMKVN010000268.1:0-33816 GCA_946474995.1 Funneliformis geosporum | reverse complement strand
CAAATGATTTAATATATAATGATGATGATTAGTTTTGGATTTTTTTTGAAATTGTTTATAACAAATTTTTAGTTTAAACATTTGTTTATTATTATTCATTTATCAAATAAAGAACAAATAGTATTACTTAATAAGTATTATTTAATGTTTAAATTATAATAAAGATTATTGATTTTATATTAAAACTAATACTAATTATTATTTAAACCTTTGAAATTGTTTAAATCTTTTGATAGTTTTGACATTTTTTTTTAAAAAAAAGTTTAAACATGTTTCAATTTTTGAAATTATTAAAATTCTAAGGTTATAGTAAGCAACTATACTTTCAATAATGTCTAAACCTTTCAACATTATTTAAACCTTTTGATAGTTTTAACTTTTAAAAATAAAAAGTTAAAACATCTAAATAGGTTTCGTCTTTTGATAATTGTCAATACCCTGAGTTTTCATCAAGCAACTATAAAAGCAATGATATAATCAAAATTTAAAGGAAATACAATTTAAGCAAAATAACATAGTTTTATTATATAAAGCAATTTATGAAATAAAAAGAAGTTAAAGAAATGCTGGAAGGAACCTTACATAATACTTGACGATTTAAATAATATATATAAGTTACAAACAATAGATAACAAAATAATGAAAATACCTATTAATAATGAAAGATTAAAATTGTATTATTATTAATTCCTCTTGAGTTTTCCTTAAACTCCAAAATAGATATTGTGATCATAAAAAATTTAAATATGAAAAGAAACCAGGATTTTTAAAAAAATCATTTTATAAATATAACTTATTATAAAATATCATTTCAAGAACCTAAAAAGTTTGTTACTTCAATTCTTAGAAATATAACAATGAGAAGATATGAATAATGAAAATATATAGATTACTTACTACATGATAATATTCTCAATTCTAAATAATATTACAAATATCTCAATACAAAAGTCTTTTGACAACAAGATTCTTAAAAAAACCCTGTGTATTTCATCTGAAATTATTCTATTTTCTAAATACATAAATCAGCCTAAAGAAATGAGATTAGTTATACTTATTAATAGTATTAAAGAAGATGAATTTAGAAAAAGGATTATGACTTACTGACTTAAAATATTTTATTATTCAGAAGAACTATTAATCTCAAGAGAATGGATCTTTAAAGACAAGAATATTCTCCTCAAAAATTTTTCTACCTAAAGGTATAAAGAGATTAAGAAAATCATACAATGAATTTATATTTTTTTACAATAAGAGGTATTTCAAGTTTATAACTTATAAAATATATTTACCCAACATATTTGATTAACATAAAAGAGAATAATTTCTATAAATATCTAATATCAGAGGATAGATAACAGAAACAAAAAGAATTTAAATAATTGTTGTACTTATAGAAGCTTGATAATTAATGGAGGCATATATAAATTAGTAATCAAATTATTCAATCATATTCTATTAGTATCATTATATTATGTTCTATTTCTGTTTAGTTTAATTCTAAGCTTTGTTAGTATTTAGTTAAACATTTTATTGATTAATAGCTAATTGTCATTAGCCAAATTATCTACTAAACAATTTGTCTTCTGATACATATGTCATCTAATCATTATGTTTCAAAGACAGAACTATTGGTTCTTATTGAATTTAAGTATAAAAAAAGGTGGAATTTCACATGAGTAGAAAAGTAAGTATTTTTTATGTTTCTTATATTTCTTATATTTACTATAATATCAATAGATAACATTAGTATATCAATATATCATATATTTTCTTTTTCTAATGAAATTAAGTATATAATAATTTACGTATATGATCATATAAAGTGCTGATAATTAAGACTATACCTTATTTACATAGATTTATGTTAGATTTTATTTGTTATAAATAAATAATTTATTTTTATAAATAAACTTTCTGCTTATATTTTCTATTATTTATAATTAATAAACATTTTGAATTGCATGTAATAGTATATATATTATATATCAGAAAAAAAATATTTACATTGCAATATTTAATATTAAATATAATAATTTACCTGATATGATTTAACTAAAATTTGCACTAAATATTTCTGATCTGCACTAATAACTGATTAAAGTTCATACATACATATTAAATATAATTTAAAATAAAATTAGTATTAATAAATATTAATATTAGATACATTAATTTTTTTTGTTTGATTAGTGATAGTTTAAGGAATATTATCATTATCTCTTTACAAAAGTGTATATTTAAAAATATTTGGTATTTCTGAATATAAGCTATAAGAAATAGCTTAATAGAAAGAATTTATAATAATATTAGATATGTATTTAAACTAAAATTCTAAATTTATTAGAGTTAAATATAATATATTCATCAATTAATTTTTAATGTAATATAAAAATATTTATTTTTAATAAAATACTAAAATGATTCTGATTTGTTTATTATCTTTATTATCTTTTAACAAAAATTATATATATCAATTTATAAAGAATTTAAACAATATTTTTACATAAAAAAATGATGAATCAACTAAATTTATAATATATAGTACTTTTAAAAGAATTTGGCATAATATATTATTAAATTTAAAATTTCAATCTTATGCTAATGAATTATATATAATTTATTTATGAAAGTTTTAAATATTAAATGCAAATTACAAAAAATAATATTGAAGAATATAAAAATATTAAAAATCTATTTGATAAATATAAATTATTAGCAAAAAATAAAAGTAAAAGAAGATCCTATAATTATATATATATATTATGATTTGTCATAACTAATGATATCTCTCTAAACTATTTTTAGAAAATTTAAGTTTTAAGATATTTAAAATTAAACTATTTGTTTATAATAAATATTTTTAACTAAATTTCTAATAAGTTTTCTTAAACTTAATTAAGTTTAGTCCTGTTATAGATTTAAAAAAAAAGTTATTTAAAGATTTTGAAAAAGTTTTTAAATTTTTAAGCTAACAGTATAATTAGACATAATACATATCAATTCTATATTCATTTTAATCAGTAGGCTCACTTTATTTTAAATTTTCTTTTACAATATATTATTTAGTATTTGCAAACTAATAATAAATAAAACTTATAATTAAATTTTATCATTAGAAAAAATAAACTTCTAAAAAACATTTTAAAAAAAGTAATGTAATAGTAAATATGATATATAAGTTTCTTCAAAAAGTTAGACATGTAGAAAAGGAATATTTATATATTAAATATAATAATTATACTGGTTAAGATAAAAAATAACTCTATCTCTGATAGTTTAAATACAACATTTGTTATAATTTTCCTAATAAAAATTACATTTAATAATTCAGAATTGATTTTATTATTTTATTTTTTAAATAAAAGTTACACCTAAACTTTTGAAGATGAATTTATTTGTTTTTTCTTTTAACAATTCAGATGTATTATATATGATAATGGGTTAGTATAAAAAAATTATAATAAATTTTATAATTCTGATTCTTTATTTGATTATATTAAAAAAAAATATAGAAATCAAGTAATCAATATTAGAATTTGTTATAAATAATTTAAGAAAGCAATTTATTAAATAATAGTATATGGTAAACTTGTTATTATATAAATTTATTTTTTATAAATTATTTAATAACTGTTTCTAATATAAAATCATATTAACATTTTTATTTTAGCAGTTTACCAAATGATCAAAAAAAAAATTAAATGAAAGAAATATAATTTAAATTAATTTGATAAAAATAAGAATTTAATATAATTTTTAATATACATTAATAAAAAAAGACATATATACTAATATTTAAAAATTTAATTATATATTAATAAATCATATAAGAATGTATTATTTTAAACCTAAAAATTAAATAAATAATAAATTTAAATTTTTAAATTTTTTTATAATAAATGATTTGTAATTATGCTAATTATTTTTTATATAAAATACTAATTATTTTCAAAATCAATTTTTTGATTTAGTATAAAAAAGTTAAATGACTAATTAATTGTTAAAATAGTAAGTTATAAGTTAATCTTTTATAAAATTTTAACCAATTAAAGATTATAAATTATATATTAATTAAATAAAAATAGAAATTTAAATTTAAATTAAAATGTTTTAAAACTTTATTTTTTTAGATCACAAATAAAATGCTTAAAAAAGAAATTATATTGTAAAAAAAAATATGTTTTTAAAAGTAAACAATTTTCTTTAAATAATAATTATATAGTAAAATAAAAATGTAATTAAAAAATTTATAAATGTTATAATTTTAAATTCAAATACTAAAAAAATAAGAATGCAAATTAATAAAAAAAATAATATAAAATTTATAAATTTATTATATAATTATTTAATTAATATATTATTAATATATTAATCACCTCTAATTTAATTTTAATTTAATTTTAATTCAATTCTATTATTAATATAATAATTAATCCTAATTTATTTATAGTTCAACTTAGATTTATTTAATATAAAATAGAATCTAATTTGTAAAAATAACTAAAATTTATTTATTTAATCATATTCAATTAAAATTTAATTAATTATATATTATAATTAATATTTTAATTAGGGATGGTAATGGTTAGTCATAGTCGATCAACGGTCAGTCAATGGTTGGTCAAAGGCCTTTGACTGACTGATTAATTGACTGATCATTTAGAAAAAAATAAAAAAATTTAATGATTTATATAATGTATTTTTTTAAAAAATTATTATTACATAATAAAGAAAAAAGTTTTTAATTTTAACTTTTGTCAATCATCTTGTTTGGTTTATCAAAGTTGTATTTACATAGTATTTACTATTAATGAAGGTTATATGATCGAAAATTTCTTTGCTTACAAAAACTGGTTTTTTATTTTTTATTATGAAAAGTTAAGAAAAATATATATAAAGGAATGGAATTTGAGAGGTAGTTATCTCTTTTTTTAATATTACAAAAAGAGGTAAATAAATTTTATTTTATTTTATTTTATTACCTTCTTTCAATTTCAGGATTTCAGAAGGCTTCAGTATTTACAAAAAGTGGTAAACAAATGTTTAATTTATTTTTTTTAAATTTAAAGAAAATGAATACTTACTTTCTTTAGATTTATAAGATTCTAGTCTTTGACATCTACAAAAAAGATAAGTAAATTTTAATTTTTTTTTTAAAATTAAAAAAAAAAACAAATTATTTATCTTTATTCTATTTGTAAGATTCCAGTATTCCAGACATCTACAAAAAAAAGATAAGATAATTTTAATTTCATTTTTTATTTTTTTTTAAATTAGAAGAAAAAAAATAACTTATCTTTATTTGATTCATAAGATTCCAGAACTTCAGCATTTACAAAGAAGGTAAGTTTTTTTAATATTAATTTTAATTTATTTAAATTAAAATATAAACAAATTAAAATTAAATTAAAAACATTTATTTTTTTTTGTAAATGCTAAAGCCGCTAGAATCCTGATACCGCAACCTTTAGAATCTTGAAATCCTATAAAGCGTACAAAAATAGTTATTTTTTTTAAATTAAACTAAAAATAAATAACTTATCTTTGTTCATTTCGTAGATTCCAAAATTCTAGAGGACTTCGACATTTACAAAAGAAGGTAAATTTTTTAATTTAAATTTTTTTTAATTTTAAAGAAAAAAATGGATATTTACTTACTTTTGTTTAATATGTAGGATTCCATGATTCTGAAGGGTTTTAGCCTTTATAAAAAGATGTAAATTTTAATTTTAATTTTTTTTAAATTAAAAGAAAAAATAAATAACATACTTTCATGATTCTAGGATTTTAAAGAGCTTAGGTATCTACAAAAGAATAAAGTAAAAATTTTTATATTTTATTAATTTTATTAGTAATACTTCATACAGTTATATCTCAATATAAAGAAATTAGCGTTCAGGCTGATCAGCCCTTCGTTATAAGAAAATTCATTATTACTATAATGAATTATTCAGTATAATAAATAATTACTAAAAAAGGAAAATACAAACATAATTTTACTATGATATAATTAAAGTTAATTTTATAATGTCATTTTATAGAATAATCACTTTGTGGTTAAAGTTAAAGTGATTTTGAAGCAATTTTGGTAATGCAAAAATTGGAATTAATCTTAAATAAAACAATTTATAATGATAAATATAAATTTATTTTTAAAAGTTTTGATTAAACAAAAGAAAAAAGTAAGAAAATTTATTAATGATAGTTCAAAATACAAATAATTAATATTACTTATTTATCTGAAAAAATAAACAAAAAATAAAAAAAATAATAAAAAAAAAAACAATGAAAAAATAAACATCACAAAATGAAAATCCTACTTCCAGTAAAAAAAGAAATTAAAAAAATAAAACCCTTATGATAAAAATAAAAATTAAAATTAAAATCTTGATAAAAAATAAAAAAATTACAAAAAAAAACAAAAAAATTAAACCTTCTACTTCTTACCCTCTAATTATTGGTTCGCTATTGGCACATTACGGGCTCTACTTTGATGATGCCTCATAACTAAAAAATGTAAAAGATACTTAATATAAATCTAAAAATTCCTAAAATTTTTATTAAGTACTATTAATTAAACATAATAATTATCTGACCTATCCCAAAACCTAGTTCAAAATAGATCATAAAATTGTTTTCCATTATATGACTACCTTCCTCTTCTTCTCGCACTATTACGCTAATCACAAAAGTCCTAAAGGATACATATTAATTACTTATTAAGTTACATTTATCAACATATTATTATTTATTTATTTACTTACCCTATAATCCCTCCCAGATTTCTCAACTTCTACTCGCATTGGCGAGAAGAATAATCACACTTGGCCTATCAAATCTAAGATCATTTAAGAAACAATACATTCGTGATTATTAATTAGATATTTCTTTTTATTCAATCAACATTATAACATTAGTATAACATATGATCTGTAATGTAATTTTAATAGCAGGTCATCCAACCTCAAATTAAAGCTTCAACAGCTCAATATTAGAGCAGGCAAACTTAGATAAATTTGCTGTTTTGTAAAATGAAGACAGTTGATATTAGTGTTTCAATTGGTGTTATTTCCTTAATGACCTTTAAAAAATTAATTATTATTATGAAATATATTAATAACAGCAACTTTTTGATAAACTTATGAGAAATATTTATATCATGCCTAATTCTGCTATTCTACTGTTCTATCCTCACGTTCTTCATATAGACGCTTTAACAGCTCAATAAATGACTGCTCCAATTATGCTTGTCCCAATAGATTAATTGGGTTATTGAATTGTATCAATCCACTTGAACTTAATAGCTAAAGTCAATTTAGCAGGTGCCACATATCCATATTCAATGATCGAATACAATATGTTATCAAGAAATCATCGACAGATATCATAGGGTAGTATTGATTCTAGAGCACCTGCATCGAGGACGGTCTTGTAAAGTTTACAAATTTTAGTGTATCACACACCAAAAAGGCTGATGCATGTGATATGAAGCAAACTTGAATTTGGGTACTAATTTGCCAAGTTTGAGTGCATCAAAAAAGCATCCATACTCCTATTATCTTATTGTGGAGTAAAAATGAATTCAAATGGATGACTTCGCCAAATGAAAGCTGCTGTTGTTGTGTTTGTGGTTTCGGTTGTTCTTGCAAATACATACTGCGAAAAGAAAATATTATTAAAGGTAACTTTTGAAATAACCTCTCAAATAAATATTTATAGTATACATTCCAAAACAGCATTATTAGGAATGCAACTCGCTGAATTCATGTTTCATGTTGACTTCAACAGTTTAAATTATCTCAACATGAGTTCCTGCTGTAGCGTTTCTAGTTGTTGTTGTTGTTGTTGTTGTGGCCTTGCGATAGCGGTTGGCCATTCGCAGAGATAATACCTTATGTCCACATACACCGATTTCTTTTACTTTTATTTCTCGTCTAAAAAGAAAAAAAATATTATTATTAGAAAATTACTAATAATAAATAATTTTTAAAAAAAATATTCATAACATACCCTGCAATCAGCCTTCCTCGTAAAAAAGGTTCAGTATGTGTTTGGTTTTCTGCGGGTTAAATATGGGAGGTTTGCTATTAAAATTCATGTTCGGATCTTATGATTTACTATCTCTCGTAACCTAATTTTAATAGCAAACGACCATTATATTTAATAAGAAAATTGTAACACTCTCCATTCCAAACTTATTATATCTTATTTTAGAGATTTTAAAATGATTAACATCAAGAATTTTAGAATTTTTATTTGCAGTATTTTTCGTCAGTTTTATTTTGAAAGTTTAAAGAAGAGAGAATAAATCGAAAAAAAGAAAAATTTTTTTGATCATTATTTATTGTTAAAAACCTGTTTCAAACTGGATCAGGGAAAAAAAGATCAGAAAATTCTATTGCACTGTAAGTAGAAAAATAATATATAAAAAAACCAATTTTTAATCACACACAACATACTCGACTGATTATTTAAAATAGCTGGTCGAGTCAACTCATTTTTTACCATTTGAGCCTATTTTCTATTTTGAATTGTGTCTTATTATATTAAAAAGTGAAGTTATTTATATCCTAAAAGGTAGATTAGGGTACTATGATTAATATCTAAATACAGTACTTCATACACGTATTTTCTTTGAGAAGGTCACGTGCAAAATATTTTCATTTCGAGAAATTGGTTGCCGAGCAAGTCTACAAATAAAAAAGGAATATAGCTAAAAAAAAATCTCAGGATTATTTAACCGTCGTCTCTTATAAGCTTTGACACAATGAACCTTTAAATTTTTTATATGATAATTATTGAAATTCATGATACTTTTTTTTAAAAAAGATGAAAGTGTCGAACCAGAGAGTATTATGATACATGAGTGTCGCTATTATCGAAAAGGTGTTTTGGGAAAGGATTTTATGTTAAAAGAAGGAAAGTTACTTTTAAATTTAATGTAAAGCTCCTTATTTCTTTTTTTACAGATATGTTATGTTCATATTACACGAATGCTGGGTTCATTTTCACCCAATCAATCCATCCAACTTTATTCACTACATTTATTTCCATCATGAATTATAATTTATCCTTAACGTTAACAAAACCACACAATTCAATTAAAAAGGTGAAACTATAAAAAAATTATTTGCTGAATGGAATATATTTGAGTACTTGAATGGAATCGTTGGCATTAAATGTGTCGAAATTAACCTTTTATTATTGATGGCAGGCGTTGCAATAAAAGCGAATTTACTACCATTAAGCGAACGCCAAAAACTTAATGCAAATTGTCGCATAATCCGAAATGCTTAACATCAAATTTTTATTTTTTAGAATTTCTAAAAAAGCACACGAGAAATTTTACAATTTAAAAATCTATTTCTTAAAATACACGTTCAATTAGGATAAAAATCGGAATAAATCATTACAAGAAAGCCTTCTTGAACCCTTTCGTTAATCTTCAACATCCTACTCCAATTTCACTATGCTAAAACATTAGGTCATTCCATTACTAATAGAGTCCCTGTGACATTAAATGTTTCAAAACAAGATACTCGGATCATATGACATGTAAAATTTTTAAAGTTATGACGAACATTTGAATTCTTGTAGTGGTTCCATCAGATTGTGAACAATTACTATAATAAGTTGAAAACAATGTAAAGAATGCGGAAGGAGAACTATCGAACTTCATCAAGAATATACCCCTATTATATTTGTAACTTTTTTTAAAAATCAAAAAGTATAACTTACATATAAATGGCTTTATGTTCATAGACATTCGGTTTCAGTTTATATAAATGTGCATCATCGCCCTTTAATTAATTATAATAATATTGTTAACATACAAGGTTATATACATATATAGTACCTTCGTATAGATGTAAAAATAAGTTAGTCATACCATTATATATATGATTAAATATGCACGACCCGATTTTATAAATTGTCAATATATTTTGAAATACTTATTTATTTAACTTTTTTTGATAAAGGATAATAAATAATTGAAATAATTGATTTAGTTTATTGACATTGCAGGAGCAATTTTAAAAGATCCTTCTTGTAAACTTATATTCCTTTAATCAAACGAACCTTATTTCCCGAACCAATATTTAAAAAAATATATAATAAAAAATTTTTAAATTATGAAACAAAGTTACTTGTAATTTAGTATTGGATAGAAAATATAAATAAAAAAATAATAAATTAAAAATATTCAATATCAATTCTATTTTAAAAAAATATTTCAAGTTTTTCAATCATAAAAATGTATTATAAATAATCTTTTTGAATTTCAATCAACTTTGGTTTAAAGAATAAATTATTTCTATGTAATGTGATTTTACTGGTAACGGTCCCATATGATAATTTATTAATGAAAAAATAATAATTATAATTATTATTATTATTACTCCTCTGCATCTTCATATCTTTCTTCTTCCCTTCCCTGTCTTCCCTGTCTTCTTAAATAAAAAAAAAAATTAAATATAATATAGTAAAAACAAGCTAAAGATAAAATTTTAAAGGTAGCTCACCTTCTTATTCTTTGCTCAAGTTCTGTACTTATTGCAAAGATTCTCGCATAAATCCTTGTATTATTTTACCTGGTTAAGGAACTTTAGGTCAACTCGAACTTCCTAAATTTAGCTTGAAGGTCTTTGACCCTAAATTAAAGCGGCCCAATTTCTGTTTCTGTCGCATCATTTTGTTTAATGATCGATATAAAAGTTGGTCGGCCAGCCAGACGCAAATCAAAATCCTTTACAATTTATATGAAATAATTTATGTTTATTTCTTCCTTTTTATTGCACTCAATGTTTTGGTAAATATTATTATTCAATATCTTCCATCAATTGTAATTTTTGCATATCTGGGCACTTATGTATAACGAAATTAGCAACCAAAAGAAATGAATAATAAAGTATTATACATGCGATTATAAGTCACATGCTTCTGAGTAATTCATTGTTATACATATCATCATAAATCACACGCTCCTGAGTATAACTTAGTAATAGTAGTCCCATCAATGAATTTTTTCTTTTCGATTTATTATGGCTAAAGTTGTCTTTATATTTCGCACTTGCATCCGCATGATTTCGCTACGTTCAAACGATAATGCCTCTGATTAAATTAATAATATGAACTCGATTTGGATAAACCTATGGTATTACTATTCATCAACTTTTATTGTTATTTATAAATATATTACAAGAATTTTATATTCCATTCAAGTTCCCCAATTCTATCATTTTATAAGCTTTCAATTTAATTTTCATTATGCTTACACAAATGTTCATAAATACAACATTATCAAGTGTCTTGTCCTCAAAAAACTGTATAAAATACGAGATATAGTTGTGGTCAAAACTCTTTATGGCAAATAAGCCGAGATACTATAATTTCGTCGGTACAATGTTTCACCGCAAGGCCATTTTCTCATAATTGAATATGATAATCTAAAAGTTTCAAAAAAATGTGTTTGACGAAAAATAAAAGAACTGATGACTACAAGATACATGTGAAAGTCGCTACGAAATATGTCATCAATTCAAACATTTTTTTACATTACTAAATCCGTGTCATATTTACTATATAGATAAAAGCAACAATGTAAACAAATAAACTGCACATAGATTGGTAGTTTATATAATAGTCCCTGTAGCTTAACATATAGATTTGTAATAATACATAAGGTATTTAAGTTCAATTTTTAAATTCATCAATGAAAAGCTTTTGAGGAATTTATGGTTGACATATTTTCTTATTTATCCAAATATCCCATTTAATTAAATATTCATCTAACTAATAATGTGCATCACTCCACGTTAGACTCATTTCGCCAAATAGCGATGTTTTTGCTGCTTAATATCTATCGAGCGGTTCACAACATTAATTGTTCCGATATTCCACTCAACTATCCCTTCCTTTCCAAATCCCTTTATAACTCCGTAACCTTGATTCTTAATTTCCACAGCCGTATTGTCTTCCTCTTGCTTCAAACTTTATAACTGCGTATTTTTCCCTCAATCCAGTTTCAACATTTCTTTAACACTTGAACAGTTTCTCAATGTTCCTCAACCTCCATATTTAAAGTACTGTGTTCTTGAGCAATTCTCAATTCTCTTTCTTAAGCTTTCTACTCATTTTTAAGTTGGTAACCTAATGTTCTAGTTGGAACATTTGTAACCGTTTTAGAGGTCAAGATATCGAACAAGTTCTAGGCAAAGAAGCGATTTTGTTAAGAATTAGACATTTTTAATTTTATGTAAGAGAGAGAGGATGAGTGAGAAAGAGAGAGAATTTTTCGTACAACACAAAGATTTGTTGACTGTTGATAAGGAAAAGCTTAATTTGAAGATCTTAAAAAGGAAATTAACCGAAAACTAATCTTGATATTAACGTTAACTTTAATGTTAACCTATCATGTCAATCGGTCATTTCTTGAAAAAAAAACATTGTCTCGCTACCCACTCACCCGCTGGGCACGTTTGCTTATGTCTTTGTTAAAAATTGTGGGATAAATTATTTTGAAAATATTAGACAAATTTAGATTAATTTAATCTAGTAGAAATTTGGAATTAACATTATAGCATAAATATCAGATTATCTAACTGCCAATTTAAAAATGTTTGCTAGTTCATTAATAAGAAATTTAATTTTTAAAGCTTTTTTATTTCTCTGAATTGAGGTTAGAACCTGCCTAAAAATCCTTAACCGGTTAATAACTGGTTAAAAATTTCTTTAACCGGTTAATTAACCGGTTAAATTTAACTCAGGCCGGCATTATAAATTTGGGCAAAACTAGCAAATTTTGTAATTGCAAAAAAATTTTAATTCTGCCTGAAAAGTAAATTTCGACCAGAGTTAGCATTAGTTATTTTAACTGGTTAAAAAAAAGCTTTAACCGGTTAATAAGATAAATGACTTAACCGGTTAATTAACTGGTTAAAAATTAACTGATTCCAATCTCTACTCTGAATAAATGATATTATCAATTTAAGAATATCATCATTATCAGCTACATATTGAAATATAAAAGACTAAGCTAAGCTAATCTATTATTTTTAGTCTATTATTTGATAGTACAATTTCTTTGTAAATTTAAGTGTTCAAAAAATTGGAAAGTAATATTAAGATTTTTTCAAAAGTTTCTTGATGATGACTACAGGAATATTTTAAATAATAAAACTATACAGAGATTATCAGTAATTGTGAAATCAACAGTAAGAGGTTCAAGGTAACATCTATTTTTGCTAATAAGTCAGCTTTATTATTGAAAAAGTCATCAGAATGTCCTTTTACTTTTATAAGTAAAACTTGAAGTTGTAACGTTAAGATAGTGTGTTTGATTAAAGTCTATATTATATAGTTTGATACTTTTTAACTGATCAGATAGTACAGGAATTGTAAATAAAACTATTAAATCCTTAAATAATAGCTTAGCTAATCAAATATATGTTAGATAAAGATGAAGGTGAACAATTGTAAGTAGTTCAAATAGTTTAACTCTTGTAGAAGAAAGATGATATTTTAGTATTACTAATAAAGATCCATCTATAAATAGATTTGAAGAAGCTTCTTTATTAAAGAAAATATTAATAAATGTAAAAGATAATACATTAAGTTGTGATCTATATTGTCTATATTGAGTAGAAGTAATGATTTACAGTAAACACTTGATATAATGAACTCTAGGGTCTGAATCTCAACTTCGCTATAAACTTATAATGAATTTTTTAAAGAATTTAATTAGCTGGTTCATTATAATAAGATATATTTAATATATTTAATTTAAAAATTCGCTATATCAAGGGTTTTCTATATTAAGATTTGACTATATTAATTAAGAAATGTTTTGATTAATTGATATAGTTGATGATGAAAATAATGGTAAAAATCAGTATCTTGAGATTGTTAATATCGAAAAACTCTCTGATTAAGTGAATGATAATTATGTAATTGAAGTATATCTTTAATTGATTGTATCATTATTGAAATTTCTCTATTAAAATAAGGTGTTTTTGCTTTTTTAATAACAATAGTATAAGTAGAATTATAGATATTAACACAAGTGGTAGATTTAATAAAAAGGCTTAATTTCATTAGTAATTCAAACTAATGATACTTATAGTAATTAATTTAAGTTATAGCTTTAGCTAGTCTTATAATAATTCAATAATATAATTGGAATAACTACCAAAATTTTGATCAGAATTAAAGATAAAATTATGACCAAAAATTTGAAATTCAATAACTCAGTCAATATAATACTAATTCATAATGAAATAATTTTCATCAAAATTCTCACTATTAGATAATTCCAATAAGCTAAAGAGTATAAATATCTAATCACAGATTGTTAAGACAAATTATTTTGAAGATTAACTTTATTTTTTAATTTGATTGTTAAATATTAGATATATAATATTATAAAATCAATTAACTTATAATATTATAATAATTATACCTATTATTATAATATAAAAATTTTAATGAGTATAGTAATTATAAGTTATTACTATACTTGTAATAACTCATATATTATGTTAAACATTATTATTTTAAACAGATAGATTTATAAGTTTAAGAATAAATTAATAATTAAAAAAATACTACAATTAAATATATTAAAAATACATAAATTAAATTTTAAAAAATAAATTTCACTTTTTAATAAATTTAAAATAGCAACTAATATATAAATTACAATTTTAATGATTTGTATATTAAATAAGTTAATAATGAATATCAACTTTAAATCATATTAAACTTTCTTAATATCAAAATTTAAATCATTCAAAAGTATTAAATATATTATTATTTTTATAAATAAAATATAAAACTTAAATATTATATTATTATTAAATCTTAAATAAACATCTAAATAAGTATACTGTATATTACAATTAGTAATTCTAAAATATAGTATTCTTTAAGCTTAATTGCTCATAATTGTAATTCAATAAAAATAGATAATCTGATGTTTTAACTTTTTAATATTATATCAAATATTTTTTTTTTGAAGATATAAAATTTTATATAATTTTTAACTACAATTAAATTTATTGTTTTATTTATAAAATTAATTGTCCTTATTAAAAATTTTAAGCTTTAAATATAAATAGAACTGTTTAAAGCTTCCTGTTATGTTCAAAGTTTACTTGTTAATATAAAATTTTTTCTTCATATCACGTGATTATAAACTTGAATACGATAACCTTTTTTTTTTAGTACGAGTTTTTCATTTCGATATCAAATGCCTATAATTTTAAAATTTCAGTTTACTACTTATCACCTGATTTGTGTTTTATTAGAAACGATTTCAGCACATTGCTTGGGAAGCTGCATGTCAATATGAAACCAATTACTTTCCATCTTTTGAAGACAGTATTATATCAGTTGAAAATAAAAAGAGAAAAAGCAAAGAAATGAAATTTGTAATAAAAGTATACGATCTTTAATCTATAAATATTTGCGCCAATAAAATTATACTTCGAAGTCACGAGATATAATTTCTACATATACCAAAAAAAGTGAACCGGCCGTGTAACATGAACCGAAATCCAATTTTGCGTGGCCTAATAGGAAAACAGGTAAAGCTTAATTTACGACTTTGCAGTAAAAGAGATTTATTAAAAGGTACTATTATCGTTTGTATTCTTTATACTACTTTTTCTAGATTATTAAGGCTACTACAAAGAAAATATTATAAGATTAACTCAGGTCCAAGGTTAAAATTCTGGTCAAGAGAATTATTATCGCGTTGCACATCTTTGTGCGTAGCTTCAACTGGATGGTCAGGTTATTCACCAATTGGCCGGAATTAGTGAAAGATACGGTAGAAACGAAAAACTGCTGCCCTATGAAAAATAAATGTTCAAATGCCACCGAAAATGTCTTGAAAATATCTAGAAATTACATATTTTGGGACAAAAATTTAATCATCCGGAATTCATCCATATGCTACTTTTCGAGACCGGAAAAATTCCAGACATGAAAAGTTCCGGTATAATACTTTAAAATTCGAGTAAAATTCGGTTTCGAATCAAATACAATCGGGTTCGTTGCGTTGTTTATTTTTTCAAGTTAATGGTTTACTCGGGTCAGATCCGAAAACTCATCGACTAATTCTTTTCAAGATCAATAACGTATATTTAAGTGCTCGCTAAATTTATAATAAAATTTTTCCTTCATTAAAATATACTTTATATATTTTTTTTCACAGATCAGTAATATTGCATTGAAATGAAAACTTTGTGATGAAAATAAATTTGAAAAATGAAGTAAACTTCAATATTTTATTAATAAATAAAAAGAATAAATGAATTAACAAAAAGAAACATAATAAAATTTAAATCAACTATTTTGAAAAAATTAAAAAAAAAATATTATTATAATTGATACATATATAAATCGATCTTTTGAGCATATCAAGCCGTTCCTTTCGAAAAAAATTGATAACGAGAAGGTCCCTTGAGAACTTTCTAAGCAGGTAATAGTTTTTAGTTTTTTGAAATAACATTTTACATTATAGAACATTGATTTGTTGGATTGGGTTTTTTTGTAAATTCAGAGGTTATTATGACAACCGGGTTAGCTGTTTGAGCGGTTGGATTCATTTTTAATTTGTAGTAAATTATTATTAGTTTTATTGGTATTTTGAATTGTTATTTGATGTTATTTGATGAGGAAAATTGGAGAGAAAAGGCGGTGTTGTATTTATAATAAATCGAGTTGATAATTACAAGAGATAATATTGATATTTATTTTATTAGTATTGTGATATATATATAGCATCTATAGCGATAAAATTCAAAAATCGAACAATTTTTATGCAATAACATTCTATTGTATGTAAATGCATGATATCCTTAAATTCGATTATTAAATATCGCCATTTTTCCTAAAAATAGAATAGTTAATATTTCATAATGCTTCTTTCAAAAAAAAAAAAAAAAGATAAATAAATATTTCTTGCTTCGAATGGAAAAGGCCCGGCAACTGCTTTACGAAAACCTTTCCATTGTCAAAGGATTGTTCTTATTCTTATTAAAATTCATTCCATTTATTATTTATTTTTACTACATACATTTTGCGTTTCAAATCAAATCCGAATGTTCTAAGATCGCCACGTTTCAAATCCTAACGATCTGAAAGAAGTAAAATTCTATTGTTCGTATACGCTACAATTACTTTTCTCTCAATTAAAAATTGCGCATTTAATATCTTTATATCTTTATCTGTAATAATAATTATGATACTCAAATTCAGCATTACAATGATTATGAAATAATCCTTTTGGTTTTTCTTAATGGTAGACTACTTCTGCTTAGAAAAATATATTATTTTGACAATCTTTATTATTTTCTACCATAAACCAATTTATTATTAATATCATACCACTAAAAATAGATATATTTTTTAATTAGTAAATAGATAAATATAATAAATAATTAAATATTTCTTAAAAGTATTTGGAGTATTATCAAACAAAATAATTTTTTTTTTAAAAAAAAAATATTAATTATTAATTTTAATATCATCCATATAATGAGTATTCTTCTTTAAAAAGAGGTGATGGTAAGCCATCCATATATTTTTATGGGTAAAAAAAACTTGTGCGGAACTTTAATCCGTGATACCGTTTGTATCCCTTTCAAAAAAAAAAAATACCAATGAACTATTTACATTCAATATGTTAATTCCCTACAAAATAATTTTTTTAACCTTGGTCCGTATTTTTTATTTATATATATATGCTTGAATTTTTTTTATTTTAAAAAAAATTTTTTATTCGCTGTTTTTTCATTTCAATTTGTTATACTTTTTTCATCATCTGATAATAAATTTTTTGAACATAATTATAATAAATAAATCACATGTAGGTTGTTTTTAAAATGATAAAAAATAAATGTATAAGAAGTTTATTAATTGAAAACCATATTATATTCATTTGTAGGAGAACAAAAAACTCAAAGTCGTCGATTAAAAATAAATAAAAAAAATACGTTCCGATTTTTTGGTAAACGAAACGAATAAGTTTCAGATCGTTAGGATTTGAAACGTGGCGATCTTAGAACATTCAGATTTGAAAGATGTGAAAGAAAATAAATATTGATCATAAATAGTAAATTATGGCAACGATAAAACAAACAATCATTTTTGAATAACGGGAAGATTTTCAATCATTTCGAAATAGGATAGGAAAAGATTTTTTTTTGAAAGAATCATTAACTGGTACTATGGGAGCGTTATTGTCCTAGATTTGGATTGAAATCGTAACTAATTAAGGAATCATTAATAATCGAATTTAAGGTTATCAATATACAATACAATACTAAGTTATTGCATAATAAATTGTTCCTGCATTGGAGATTGTTTATCACTATAAATAAATCTTTGTACATTTTCTATATATATCATAATAATAAAAATTGTTATTATCGGTTCGTAATTATCAACACGATTTATTATAAATACAACACCAATTTTCTCTCCAAGTTTTTCTCATCAAATATCAATTCCAAAATACCAATAAAACTGATAAATCAAAATAAATAATCTTCATTAACAAACTAACAAAATAAAATGAATCCATCCGCTAAAACTTCTAATCCAGTTGTCATTGTTACTTCTGAACTTACAAAAAAACCCAATCCAACAAATCAATGTTCTATAATGTAATGATATGAACATTATTTCAAAAAACTAAAACAAAACAAAACTATTGCCTGCTTAAAAAGAAATGGCCTGGTGATGTACAGCAATTTTCAAGTTCTCAAATGACTTTCTCGATATCAATTTTTACTTCGAATGGAACGGCTAAATGAAAATTATCTTATTCTTAAAAAATCGTTTTATCATTGTATCAATTAACGTTACGTTACTTTTATTTTATTATTATAAATATTATATTATTAAAATCGACCAAGCTGATTTAAAATTTTTGTATATTTTTTGTTTAATTCTTTTCATTTATTAATAAAATATTTAAGTTTACTTTATTTTTTATAATTTTTCAAATTATTTTGATCTCAATTCAATACCATGACACTGTGTGAAAAGTAATAATAATAAAATAAATAAAAGGATAGCGAGCAAATCACCGAATTTAACGGATAATATTAATGACGAAACGAAATCGAAATTTCCAGACCTTTTTTATAAATTTATTTTATAAAAATTTGAAATTTATTAGGTTCAACTTTCGAAAAATAATCCTTAATCTAGGGATGTTAAGCTGGTAACTTTTTTTTACTTGTATTATATTTATTCTAATGTCAATAATATTTTTTAAATAATTATAATATATGGAATCCTGAAATAATTTTTTAAATTTAAGACCGGGTTACAATTATATAACAAGAGTTAACTTAGATAAACGATTAAAACTTTTCTGCAACTAGAAATTTACATCACTAATTTAAACCTTTATTTACCAGTTTAAGATCATTTTCTTCAAATAAATTTTTTGTAAAAGTTACCACGAAAGACTTTTCATTTTTGAGTAATTTAATTTCTGACTTGGTGACGTGACGGGAGAATTACCAATCATATTTCACATTTAATTCATCCAAGGTAATGGTCTAATTCCATTATTGTTGAACACGACACGCATACTAAAATTTGTTACTTTTCGTTCTAAAAGATTAGCTAGCCGAAAACTATAAAAAATTGATTATAATTTGAATTCTACTCAAACATAGTTTGTTTAATATGCTACTTTTATGTAATATAATAAACTGATTTCTTTCATGATCACGTTAACAAAATAATAATAATAGCAATCAATCATGAAAACGAAGCGAAGTTTCTGTTTGACTGACAGATAAAAAAATTTCAATTTTATTAGTAAAAATACATGAAAAAAGAAATTTTAGGTACTAAAGCTCTTTCTAATTATTAGAACTATTTTTTAAAAAAGAAAAATTTTGGTAGTTATCTTATTAAAAAGTATGATTGGAATTATCCATAATTAGCCTAATAAAAATTGAAAACTTACAAAATTTCAAGAAAGTTATGATAATAACTTTTAGTAAATATCACTTTGATCATTTGATAAATAGGCATGAGAATTTGCTTTCTTATTCTCATATTATATATTTTTTTTATTTATTTAGATTCTCCTATTTCGAGTTCAATTGCATATATCATTGATCAATTTCTCACGTTACGATGCTTGAAGGGCGCAATATCACGCCACGTTGGGGTTTTACGTTTACTTTGGTCATTATGCGTTAAAAATTACGTCTTAAGATTTAGTTTATCTCGTCTCATGTTAAGACATATGTTTCGTAACGTGCTTTTAATTAGAAACTTGCCTAAATGTTATGGAAACGTTCAAATACATAAGCTTAAATCAGATAAAAAAACATATATATATATCAATCCGTCAATTAAAATAACCTTAAAACATTAATTTGCGATTGGATAGAATTATTAATTTTTAATGGATATCTTAGTTATTATGAATATACGGACTTCATCAATATAAATCCAATAGGAAATGGTTCAATTGGCTAATTAGAAAAATCCGGATCACTTTTTTGCTTTTGAAATGATTCTGCTGTACTGTATCTCTGCAAATAGTTGTAAATTAGGTACGGAATTAATTAATCCGGCTCATTAACTAAATGTCCCGATGTCCGCCCGCTCAAACATTGAGTCGATACGTGATTTTTCCCTTTCGTTACCCTTGTGATCCGAACTTAACAACGGTTTCCGAAACCGTATCTTAGCGTTACCTTAAGGCAGGTAATTAAATTAAAAAATCAATTAATCAGAGCGATTGCAACGACAATATGGGCGATGTTCAATGAAAAATTAGCAATAAACGAGTTTAGAAAGGATGAAAGCGAATGATGACGTTGGTATATCTTGCCATGTAGGAATCTCCATTTCAATTTAAAACCAATATTGAAAATAGCAATATCGAAAAAAGGAATAACGAAAATTATGAGGTTGGCCAATTTTGCAATACGATTTTAAATTGAAAAAGGACATTTTGGCATAATTTGTATAATATCCCAATTTAAATCAGAGCAAATTTGAATATGCAAATGAGTTATTTTCTATAAAAAGTGAGTGGAATTTATTAAAGTAAAGCAGAAGGATTAGGACTAAAGTAGCTATTTATTTTATACTACGAACAATTTAACGTTAATAACATTTTAAGTTGTTTTAGATCAGATATCACGTAAAACAAAACTTAAAATTTCATCGTATTTCTTGTAATAAATATGAATTTTTTACAAATTACATTTTTTTTTAGTAATTCTAATCGAATTTTTTTAATTTTCTATAACATAATTTGGCAAGTTCATGAAAAAATAAATATGTATTTTATCCAATCAGAATGAAAATAAAATTAGACTTTTTTAGTTTACGCTATGTATTTATTAAACTTTCTTGTGGCTTTTGCCTATAGCCATCCATTGTTTCATCCTTCCTTCTTTTTTACAAATTATATACAATAGAAATGAATGATACGGATTCCATGTTCAGTGATGATTCTGATACAGAATATTTTCCTGAAGTAATATTCCGGAGGATAGTGACAGTAGTGATGAAAAAAGACCATCCCAAAGGTCCGGAAAACACTTCTGCTAATTCATATTCAAAGTTCTCCTTTGACATTAGAAGTTGGTTTAACATTTCTTACCTGGAAACCTTCATTTGATTATGTCACCCTCGGGTTTAAATCACCGGCTGTGACGATCAATATATGTCAATTCTGACATATTGACACTTCAGATCTTTAGGACAATACGGATTTCTTGACAAGATGAAAGATATATGTCAAAATGACCATATTTGACATCAAGGATCAAATAATTGGTAATTCCGTCATCCTATTTATAATATAAAAGAGCTTCGTTTTGCTCTTGGTTAACGATACGATAGGATTTGAACATTTTGTTTTAGATAGTTCTTTTCTCTTTGGACCAATTACAGAGCGCCTGCAGAGGCAGTAATCGTACATTTTATTTGTATTCATTTATTATTTATTATAAAACTATTCCCTTTATTTTATTTAATAAAAACTTTATTATTTATTCATTATTATTGCCTATACTAAACTATAAAGCTATCCCTAAATTAATTCTCTTACTCAAATAGAAGGCGATTACATCAAACAATGATCATCCCAACAAAATTATTTTATTCGAAAAGAAAGATCAGAAAAATTGCTAAATGAATGTAGAAAACAAATAATATTATGTCTTTGTCAAGGAATTAATACTAATAAAACAATAAAAACCAAACCAAACCTTCAAAATCTCAACGGACAAATTGTAAATGGCATGTCATGTAAATCTTTCCTGTCCAGTTATACTATGCTATTTAATAAGCATTATGAACACAGTTTGGATCCTACAATGTGTCAGTTTGAGATCGATAAGGCTTTGACAAAGCCTATGTTAGATGATATTGAGTGGATGTGTTTATATGGTCATCTGAAGCTATTATCTATTAAACAAATGTTATAAGCTAAATAAAACAGAAAGGTCTATAATAAAGACCTTTATAAAGTTATTTATAAATATCACCGAGCAAATTCTCAATTAGAAAATGATATGTCACGACTATTTGAATATCTTGAGAAGCTTAAAGAAGAAGATTTTCGTTAGATAATTTATAAAGATTAGGATCACGAAACTAATACTTTAACTAAAATCTTTTGGATGAATCCCAATCAATTCAATCAATTGGAAATCTGGATTAATTATCATGAGTGATAATACTGCAAAAAACTAATAGATATGAGTAAGGTTGCTGGACAAAATGCAGAATTTAGACAGATGTCTAAATAGTAAAAGTAAAACTTGGTTAAATTATATTAAAATCTTATTAAAAAATCTGCAAAATTCAGAAAAAGGTAAAACTATATCAAAGCTTATAAAATGGCGAAATTATGTCAATTACTTAGTAAAAATTTAGCAAAATTAAAGATTTAGACGTTTAGCCAAATCCAAAATGTGTTTAGACAAACAACCTTAGATATGAGTTATCACTATCTTTTTTCATAGTATTTGACAATAATATGAAGTTTCAAATTATAGCACAAGCATTAATAGATCGAGAAACAAAAGAATCTTATGTATGGGTTTTTAAATATACAATAGATGCTAAAGGAATTCCTCTAAAAGTTTTCATAACAGAGGCTGATTCCAGAATAGATGTTGCTATTCAATTGAAATATTTTTTAACTTATCCTATACATTATATTTTGCACATTAGCCAAAATCTTCCTTTATATCTTAAAACAAAACTTGGTAAATTATTTGAACAATTCAAAAAGGATTTTATGAATGTTATAATAGTTTAAATCAAATAATATTTGAACAAAAGTGGTTATTATTATGTAATAAATATTCTAATGCTGCTAATTATCTTAAAAAAAGTCTTTTACTGGTCGAAATGATATAATTCAGCTAATAATCAGATGTTACAATTGTGTCTGAATTTATGCTGAATTATGTCTTAATTATGGCTAAATTGTAATAAATTTGGTTTAATTCCTATTGGTACAATTCAGCACCAATAAGACCAATTCAGACATAACAATTCAAACACAATTCAACCTAAAAATTAAGCTTAAAATCAATCTAAATTCAGCCACAATTCAGATACAATTTGGCCAAAAATCATCCTAATTTAAAAACTTAAATCAAATTAACCACAAATCAATCATAAATCAGATACAAATCAGACATAATTTGCCAAAAATCAACCTAATTTAACCATCTAAAATCAACCTAAAATCGCAAATCAGAACTAACAAATTTAAATTATTTCAAATTATTAAATTTATATTTTTATTATTTTACATAACTGATAAATTTAAATTCCTTAGAAAGAAACACTTTAATATATATAAAAAATAAAGTAAAAAAAGAAATAAATCAAAAATTCCACATTTGATTGATTTATCATAGTGTATTCCTAAAAAAAAAAAGAAAAAAAAAAGAAAAATAATAAATTTTCACCCAAAAAGTTACTAACAATTTGCTTATCTTAATTTCAAAATGATAAATTTCCTAAAAAAAATAAGAAAACGAAAAGAAAATGGTAAATTTTCACCTAAAAATTCACCAACGATTTGCTTACCTTAATTTTAAGATAAGAAAGTTCCTAAAAAAAAATAATAAAAAGAAAAGGAAAATAGTAAATTTTCATCCAAAAAGTCATCAACGATTTGCTTACCTTAATTTCAAGGTAAGAAATTTCCTAAAAAAAACAAGAAAAAGAAAAAAAAAGGGTAAATTTTCATTCAAAAAGTCACCAACGATTTACTTATCTTAAGTAATTTCCTAAAAAAAAAGAAAAAGAAAAGAAAATGGTAAATTTTCACCAAAAAATTTACCAACAATTTACTTACCTTAATTCCAAAATGATAATTTTTCTAAAAAAAAGAAAAAGAAGAAAAATCCACCTAAAAGTCACTTCAGATTTACATTTCTTATTTTTAAAATGAAAATCACCCAAAAACTTATTTCTGATTTACTTATTTTTAAAATGAAAATTTTTCTAAAAAAAAAAAAAAGAAAAAATAAGGAAAATAGTAAATTTTCATTTAAAGAATTTACCACATTTCTGAAATAAGAATTTTCCTAAAAAAAAATGATAAAATCTTCAAGATAAGAAAAAAAGTATAATTGTTCTAACCAATTGAAACATCATTTCAATTGAATGATTTGTATAATTCCTTAGGAGACGATGAAAGCGTGATGCACGCTGCACTGATTAACTATAGTCAATCATGAGATTTTAATTGGTTGGCTGATCTGACTGATATAATAAATTGAACAAATCTGACAAATATGACATATTGGTCATATTTGACTGATCTACTAGATTTATTATATTTGTTATATATATTATATTTGTTAGTTTAGATAGATTAGTTATATTTATTATATTTATCTTATTTATCATATTTTATTTACTATTGTTTTATTTTATATGAATACTCTATATCTTTGACCTGCTAAATGGCAGAGTTGCTACCAATTCTCTAATAAAACAATAACATTTATCTCTAAAACTTATCTTTGCTCGTAAAACAATTCATTCTTCTTTAAATCTATATCAATAAAGACGATCTGACCCTTCAATTTAACTATTCGTATTTATTTCTTCCATAGTTTAAATGTACTTAAACTCTTTGCTAGCAAATAATCTTTGTTAACTTAACGACGAACAGTTTAAGCTTAACAATAATGATTTGATCTTTTAATCAGATGACTTTTTATCATTTGATTAGAATAATGATATTAATTTTAACAATAGTATATCATTCTTTCAGGATGATAGTTTTATCATTTCAATCAGATAATTTTGCATCATCTGATTGGAACGATGTTAAATCATTCAAATCGAATGATTATTATTTCAAAAGGAACAATATTTTATCATTCTTATAGAATAATATTGAATCATTCAAATTGAACAATCATTGTTCCAAAAGGAATAATATTTTATCGTTCTCATAGAATGATATTAAATCATTCAAATTGAACGATTATTGTTCTAAAGAAATGATATTTTATTGTTATTATAAAATGATATTAAATTATTCAAATCGAACAATTATCATTCCAAAAAGGAATGATTTTTATTGTTCTTAAAGAACGATTATTATTCCAAAAGCAATGATTTTGAATCGTTCAAATCGAATGATCATCATTCCAAAAGGAACAATATTTTATCGTTCTTAATGAATGATAGATTTATCATCTCTTTAAAATGATTTTTTAAATTGTTTAATAAGAACAATGGTCTATCGTCTCAAAAGGATGATTTTTTAATGGTTCTTAATGAACAATGATTCATCGTCCCTTTGGAATAATTTTTTAATTGTTCTTAATGAAAAATAATTCATCATTTCTTTGGGATAATTTTTTGATCCTTTTTAATGAACGATGATTCATCGTCTCAAAAGGATGATCTTTTTGATCATTCTTAGTGAATGATAAAGTGATGATAGATTTTTATTTATCATTATCATTTATCTCATTAATTTTAGGTAAATGATATAGATGGTTGGTTAGTATTTATAGTAAAGGATGCTCTTTATATTTCAAAATTCATACATCAATTTGCATAAATAAATGTTTGATAATCTTTACTCAAAATCTCGACTTTGTAAACTCTGCTCTTTAATCAAAACTTTCATGAATAATAAAATAAATACAAAACCCATTTAACTAACTAATGAAAAATAATTTTGAGATTAAGTCAAAACTTGTTGTATTTTTTTTTAAAATAATAAAATTACATTAAATTTAGACACTAATTGAAATCAAAAAAATCGCCATTTGCTATTTATTGACAATTCAAACTAAATTCAGAAATCTGTCAAAAATCAGCCATCATATTTATGACTGATTTATGGTAAATTGGAGTTGAGCTAAAAATTAGCTCTGATTGGTCTAATAGGATAATGCAAAAATTGTACAATTGGAAAAATTATCCTAAAAATATGATAGTAAACAATCGTTCCAAATGGAATGATATAATCATTATCCAAAAAGAATAATTCAACATCGTTCCAATCAGATAATGTAATTCTGATAGGAACAATTAAAAAATTATTCTAAAGGGATGATAGACTATCATTTTAAAAATTATCCCTTTGGGACAATACATCATTGTTCTTATTGAACGATTTGAAAAATCATTCCTTTAGAATGATAAATCATTGTTCAATAAGAATATTTAAAAAATCATCCCTTTGTGATGATAAATCGATCATTTATTAAGAACGATCAAAAAATCATCCCTTTGAGATGATGAATTATTATTCTTATTGAACAGTTTAAAAAATCATCCCAAAGGAACGATAATCATCATTCAATAAGAACAATTAAAAAAATTATTCCAAAAGGACAATAAATCATTGTTCATTAAGAATGATCAAAAAAATTGTTCCAAAGGGATGATGAATCATCATTCATTAAGAATAATCAAAAAAATTATCCCAAAGGAACCTTAAATCATCATTCAATAAGAATGATAAAATATTGTTTCTTTTGAAACAATGATCGTTCTATAAGAACAATAAAAATCATTCCTTTTTGAAATGATGATCGTTCGATTTGAATGATTCAACATTATTCTATAAGAATGATAAAATATCATTTCTTTTAAAATGATGATCATTTAATTTGAACTATTTAAAATTATTCCAATCGAATGATGCAAAAGCGTTTTGAAAAGATAATACACTATTGTTCAAATCAACATCATTATTCTAATCAGATAGTAAAAAGTCATTCAATTGAAGAATCAAATCATCATTTCTTAAGAGACGATACAAATCATTCAATAGAAATGATGTTTTAATTGGCTAGAAAAATTATGAATAAATTTCAAATTAATCGAAAACTTTCAGATTAATCCAAAAAAAAATTTTCTTTTTTTTAACCTTTTTTCTTTTTTTTCTGTATTTTTTTTCTTACCTTGAAGATTTTTACCATTTTTTTTAGGAAAATTCTAATTTCAGAAATGCGGTAAATTCTTTGGGTGAAAATTTACTATTTTCCTTATTTTTTCTTGTTTTTTTTTTAGGAAAATTTTCATTTTAAATATAAGTAAATCGGAAAAAGGTTTTGGATGGATTTTCTTTTCTTTTTCTAGTTTTTGTAGGAAAATTCTCATTTGGAAATAAGATAAGTAAATCAGAAGTAAGTTTTTGGTTAAATTTTCCTTTTTTTTTCTTATTTTTAAAGAAATTTCTCATTTTGAAAATAAGAAATGTAAATTTGAAATGACTTTTAAGTGGATTTTTCTTTCTTTTTCTTTTTTTTAGGAAAATTATCATTTTGGAATTAAGGTATACAAATCGTTTGTGAATTTTTTGGTGAAAATTCACTATTTTCTTTTCTTTTTCTTGTTTTTTTTAGGAAATTTCTTATCTTCAAATTAAGGTAAGCAAATCGTTAGTAACTTTTTAGATAAAAATTTATCATTATTCTTTTTTTTCCTTATTTTTTTAGGAATATTCTATGATAAATCAATTGAAGGTGAAATTTTTGATTCATTTCTTTATTTTACTTTATTTATTATATATATTAAAAGTGTTATCAGTTATATAAAATAATAAAATATAAATTTAATAAATTTAAATAAATTTAAATTTGTTAGTTCTGATTTGCGATTTTAGGTTAATTTTAAATGGTTGAATTAGGTTGATTTTTGGCAAATTATGTCTGATTTGTATCTGATTTATGATTAATTTGTGGTTAATTTGATTTAAGTTGTTGAATTAGAATGATTTTTAGCTGAATTGTATCTGAATTGTGGCTGAATTTAGATTGATTTTAAGCTTAATTTTTAGGTTGAATTGTGTTTGAATTGTTATGTTTGAATTGGTTCTATTGGCGCTGAATTGTGCCAGTAGGAATTAAACCAAATTTATTACAATTTGGCCATAATTCAGACATAATTCAGCATAAATTCAGACACAATTTAGACATCTGATTGTTAGCCGAATTGTATCATTTTAACCAATGAGATTAATAAATCAAATTTGAAAGTAATTTTATTTACTAACATCTTGTACTACTATTCTTTCATTTCACTTATTTTATCAAACTGATCATCATGATTCATAAAGGCTTTGAAACCAGTTCATCAATTGGTTAATAGAAGGTTAAAAATACAGAGCTAAGATTTTTCATAATTCTGTGTTTAGACTTTTTCACTTTTGGATATTTGTTTCACAATTAAATGTAATATTGTAGGTATTATCCTATTTCAGTTTGATGGTTTTTAAAATCGCTTTCATTTAGCTTAAATATAAAAATCAGAAAAAAATCAGTTTGAAATTTAGAATATTAATCATATGAAAAGTTCATACATTTTGGCCAAATTTATTATGAATGATGATGTATTGAATATTATTCAGGTCAAGTTCAAAATTATTTTACCATATAGTTGATTTACCATATGGACTGACTAAACATTTTCTAATATACTTTACTTGGTATCAACCTGCAGGTTCTCCAAATGTTTGATATTATTTTAGCAATGTAGAAACATGTAATATTGAACTATGGGATACTGATTTTTACCCTGAAAGTCATGATTGCATAATTCCAATGCATCATATTTTAAGCCAAATTTAATTAATGGAATTATGGTTTGTTCCATAATCTCAAGATCCTCTTTGGTCCATCTTGAAGGATCTTATACAATAGTAGGAATTTGCACAAAAGTCCACTTCATCAAATAATCTCAAACGTCAGTTTTATCTAATGCAAGGTCATCTCGTTGAAAATAATTGTGATGATAAAGTTAAAAACTTTTGGGTTTGAAATAACGTATCAGAATCTTGACAAACTATTTTATAATAAAAGATTCTTTTAAACTATACTGTAATAAATGGAGCAGATCAATAAGTTGGGTGGGGACGAAGTCGCCTACTATTAGTTTTAATTTTTTAAGGCTAACAATAAAATATTTTTTCAATATGATTAATACAACCAGTGATTATTTATTTAGTCAAGTGTGTAAATATTTTTTAGAGTAAATAATTTGTATTCATAATATTAACCTTAATATATTTTTATAAGTCTTCATTGTCGACTTAGAATAAAAGTATGGAATGTTAAACAAAAAACACGCGAAAAAATATTCCGTCATCTAGCTAAAAAGAGTACCTCCATTTGGCAAGAATCATTCATATTCTATTATATACATTTTTTTTTTTTACATTAATTAGAAAGTAAAAGGAATTATCGAGGATGATTTACTTCATAAGAGTCGCATATCATCAATATTATTCGACCTTATAAAATCATGATAATTTTTGAAGCACCGCAAAATGCCTGTCGTCATTAACATTGATAATTGTTTCAAGTCAATTGGAATTTTGGATTGAAAACAAGAGAATTTTCATGAACTGAATTTGGATTATTTTGGGCGTCGAAAAATTTCAAGAGTGTGTAATATAAAGACGCAACTTTAATTTTAATTCAAATTGCCATTGGCAATTTCAAATTTCAAATACTACTTATCTTTTCTTTTAAATGCTATTTCGAAACCTATTAATGGAAGTAATATAAATTTGTAGATTTGATGTAGCTTAGTTTGCGAAAAATTATTGTAAGTCTTCTTATTGAAGTTTTCCAATAAAAATCCTACAATTTTTTTTTTAAAAAAAAAAGTAAAATATTCTAACCAGTTTAAGCGCTTCAAATTTTTATAATGTTTATATATATATTGTCATAAAAATTATGAAAACAGAATATGCAAAAGTATTGTATATTTCAGCGTAAGTCGAGAGCGCTATGCTTTTGGAGGAACTATACCTCAATAAATAAATTTTAAAATAAACATATACAATACCCAATGAACACTATTTGGTCCTTTATGGTCTTAAACCTGGAATTGTGTCGAAACCAATAACAGACAAACGGCTAAAGGCCTTTCTCAAGGGATATAACGATTTATTTCGATCCAATTGTGTAATGACGGTGCCTATATGAGAACAAGAAGAAGTTTTGAAAGTGTAATTTAGTATTTTTTTTTTTTATTATTATTAAGCTAGAGCCTATAAGTTCCAAGACTCTCGATTCTCAGTCAGATTACAGGACTATATATTAATACAACACTACGCATATTAATTATAGCGAATAATGAAATAAAAGAAATTTAAGCTATTGTCATAAATACTGCGGCTATAAAAATTTTTTCTCGAATAATCCGTCAAGTACACGTGATTTTTTTGAATATATTTGATAGTTCCCGCCAGAGTTAAAAAAATAAATGATTAACCTAAATAGTTCATTCCCGTTAAATTAATCAATAAATCTAAATGTGGTATAGTCCAGTTACTCAACCTAAAATTGACATAAAAAAAAAACTAATCTGCTGCAACCTACCTAACTTTATTTCAATCCCTTTCCTCCTAAAAAATGACAGCTCAATTCTTTTCAAACTTAAGTCAAAATTATATTGAATTAATGGATGATGAAGAATATTATGATGTTGTTGTGGAAGTTGGTGAAGTTCCTGAAAAAGTATTCCACGCTCACATGAATATTTTGTGTTATCGTTCGTCATACTTTCGACGAGTTTTGGTTTCAAATAAAAAGTGTAATGATAAAGAAGCTCATTTGAAATTACCAAATGTTTCACCGGAAGCATTTCAAATTATTTTAAAGTAAGCTGTTAACATACAAAACGAACTTATATTATAATTTTCAATATATTAATTCAATCCTCTCTTTTATAATATATAAATAGATATATTTATGGCGGCATCCTTTCATTAGACGAGCAAGACGTTTCAGACATACTTAAAGTCTTGACAGCTGCTGATAAACTATTTCTTCAAGAATTGGTTTATTACTTACAACAATTTTTAATTGAAAATAAATCCGAATGGGTGGAGAAAAATTTTAATTTAGTTCACCAAGCAAGTCTTCAATCTAACAATTTTCTAGAACTTCAACAATTTTGTGCGGATTTAATAGCTGAATCGCCCGAGAAAGCACTTAAATCGCAGGACTTGATTTTACTTTCTGAAAATACTTTAAAATCTATCATCAAAAGGGACGATTTGGCAATGAAGGAAATTGAAGTTTGGGAACATGTGTTAAATTGGGGTCTTACTCAAAAGCCAGCCCTTAAACCTGACCCCACAACTTGGTCTGATGATGATTTCAAATCAATGGAAAAAGTCTTGCAAAATTGTTTACCTTTGATCAGATTTTTTAGCTTATCCTCCAAGGACTTTTTACGAGGAGTTCGTCCATATGAAAAGCTTTTAGAGCATCGACTTTATGAAAATTTACTAACATTTCACATGGATCCAGAAAGTGAAGCAGATTATAATATTTTACCTCCTAGAGTTGGAAATTCGGATGCAAAACATTTTGATTCAAATATCGTTAGTATCAATATTGCTTCCTTAATTTCCACTTGGATAGATAAAGTGGATGGTAATAGCGTTAGAGGATTATATTTACCATACAAATTTAAATTATTATTGAGGGGAAGTCGAGACGGATTTACTCCCAAAACTTTTCACTCATTATGTGATAATAAACCTATTACTGTCACCTTCATTAAATTAAAAGATTCGGAAGAGATTGTCGGTGGTTATAATCCTTTAATATGGAAATCTACTAATGGATGGGGTAAAACTAAAGATAGTTTTATATTTTCTTTTAAAAATAAGGATGACGTTATCGAAGATGCGATTTTAAGTTATGTCGGGGATGCAGCTCATGCTTTAAATTATGGAAAGAGAAACGGACCACGATTTGGTTTCTTTGATCTAGTGATGTACTCTTTTTTAAGTGAATTAACAGATTATAATATAATTTGTTGTCAAAAAAATCATTACCAAAGAAAATTAAGGAATAATGATGATGCCTTTCCTATAGAAGATTATGAAGTATTCCAAATTATCAAGAAATAGAAATTTTTATTTATTTATATTATGTATTTAAATATGGTTGTATTATATATAAAGTTTTTTCATATTTAATAAACAATACATCAATTGATGCTATTCTATCATTTTTTTCTTTAAATTGATAAATTTTTAACAAAATTTGAAATTGAATCTATACAGAGTTATTAGAAGTTTTTCGATGTTTCAGTTGAAGTGGATGGTTACCGTGCGCACATGAATATTTTTTTTTTAATGCATGGCATGTCCTCCGAATTTACGAAATGCTTATAAGTTTTCTTTAATAATTCATATATTCTATAAATATATTTTTCAATTGAATGACTTTCTTTTATTTTAATATTTTCAAGTTATTAAAACATCATCTTTATGAAAATTGTTAAATTCTTACTCGATTCTGGTAGATTAAATCTTGAGCACGTCGCAGTAAGCCAGAACGATTGTTGCGTCACATATGGTATATAGTTTTTTTGTTTTTTTCCCAAGAATTTTTTCATGCAATATTAAAAAAGAACGACATGTTTTGAAAACTTTCGACGTTCTTAAATTCGGGAAGGGAATACAAGAAATTGTCTGTAAAAAGTTAATCGTGCAAATTGGAACCTTTCTCGCAAGCTCTTTGCATTAAAATTTTTTTTAACCGCATTTAAAGAAATCGTTTATTAGGTAGTTATTTATAATGAATGAGTTTCAACCTTCCGTAATATATGATTTTCTAATTTAAATGGATTTAACATAGATTTTCATGATAATATTATTTTGTTTCTATGCCATTACACGCCAATCTTAGAATAACAAAACCTTTTATTAATTCAAATGAATATAATTTGTGAAAAAGCTTAATTATATTAGGTTACATATAAACCATACCATGCTATTAAGGCATATCAAAAAAAAACAACCGATCACCCTAATAATTCATTAGCTTAAGCCATTAGAGATAAATTTTCTTCAGATAAAGATGCTATGCGGATGATGTTGCGACTATCTTCTGTAAGGTGAAAGAAGTAACTATACAAGCTAAGATAAATTATTAAATTTTAAATATAATATAAAAGTAAACAATATATATATTGTTTTAAAGATGAAATAAATGTATAATTTTAAAATAATTTCATTTTATATATTATAAATAATCATAAATTATTGAAATATATAATATTTGCTTTAATAAGAATTTTAAAAACAAAATATTATTAAAAATTAAATTTTTAATAAATTTATAATGTATTTTTAATTAAATGTCAAAAATTTATAGTAAATTATTATTCAATATTTAATTTATTATTTAATACCACATATTTATAATATTACATAGTGTTGCACGCAGTTCGAAACGTTTATTGGTTATAAACAATAGAAAAGGTAAGCAGAAGGTTTATATATTTAAGTAT